>NW_019104970.1:17216-45841 GCF_001995035.1 Momordica charantia
TCAAGAGGCAAGGTCGCACACTCTACGGCTTCGGAGGTTAGGGATTTTCAATCTAGGGCTTGGATTTTGGGGGTTTTTGGGGTTCTGGTGCTCTGGATGTGGAAATTTGGTTCTGCTTGTGGAGATCAACTGTGTATATTGTTGTTGATTTTGATTGCTTGAATGTTGATTTCAAGCAGTAGGTAGCTAATCGATGCTCTCGTCTGACTGGAACAAATCTGTAACTGGAAATCTTCTTTTGTGAAATTAGAAGCTGCTTTTTGGATCTGATTTGTGTTCTACCTGATTTGATTTTGATTTCTGGTTCCAATCTTCAATCCGTAGATTATTCGAAAGGAATTGGATTAATGTCTTGAATTCTCCCGAAAAATTGAAGCGATATTTGAAATTTCTAGAACTCGTCACTTTCCCGCTTTCAATCTTCAATTCTTCTGGAAAATTCAAGCTAGCTTTTGGGAATCGCAGTAAAGGAATTATAATTTGTGATTACTTTTTTTTTTCTATAATAAGTTGAAGATATTTTTAAAGAATATTATAAAAAGTAAAAAAAATTAGCTTAATTGCATTATTCTATTATGCTATTTTATTATTAAATAGAATAATGCAAAAACATAAACAAAATTGCATTATTCGTGGTAAGCTTAAGGGACCTAATTTTTTTTTTTCATTTATAAAAGTATTTCCAGAACCCATGGAAAATATTTGGCTCCTTAATGGTAAGTTTAAGGATCAAATTTTGTCTTCACCACAGTTTTGTTTATGTTTTTGCATTATACTATTTAATAGTAGTAAGGGAAGATTCCTCTGAACTTGGAAAGGTTGTGTGCTTTTTTTAGAACAAAATTGGATCTTGAGAGAAGATGGTGTAGATTATTGGGATAGAGACAAATTTTTTCGATTATGAATTTCTCGCTATGTAAACTTCTAGAATGGATTTTTTCCTTTGACGTCAATGGAGCTGAAGTTTTCAATAGAATGAGTCAAAATGAAGGTTTAGATTTTCCAATTAAAAATTTAAGGGGTGTAGTTTTCTCACCTGTGCAGAATGGTCTAATTTTTTTTTCATTTATAAAAGTTTGATGGTTAAAAATTTTTCAATTGAAATTTAAAGAGTGCGATTGTAACAACTATAGTGTGGTTGTGCAATTTGCCTTTATTTTTTTATATTTATATTGTATTTTACAAAATAACTAATATTTTTATTGATGTTTTGGGAAAAATAGAAAAGTTAAAACGAAAAATTTGACTCAAAAAAGTTGAAATGAAAAATTTGACTTCGTTGAATTTGAAATTTCTACCCAATTTGTTTTCAAAATTTCTACACACTTGTAGAAATGTGTCTCACAAATGTGAAACGAGAAATGAGAATAGTTACCAAACGCTTATATTTCTAACAAAAAATTACTATTATAGGAAGAAAAAATTAGACGAGACAAGTGAACTGCATCACAAGTCAATGGCACAAAACATGACCAGATTGAGGGCACGACTAGATCCAGGTCATGACTAGGTTCAGAATCTTGCGAGGTCTCGACTCAGCAAACTTCAGTCGATCCAGATCGCAGCCACTGACCGAGAATTTCAATGAAGCCCCTCTGACAACCTTGCGAAGGTAGGCTCGAACTTGGCCACTGACCCTTTGATTCAACATCTAGCTCAACAAGATGCCACAGCCCATAAGGTATGTTTTCTAAGGGCATTAGGATTCGACCACTATAAATAGAAGAATAAGCTGAACCCAAAAGGTACATTGAAAACCTAATTTTCAATACTTGACAAACTTTCAATTCTAACTTAGGCATTGAAGCCTTTGTGGCTAGCACCACACTGGTGTTCAGTGCTATTTGTTTTGTAGGTCGACATCCGTTTTCGATTTCATTATTAACAATTGATGTGAGTTTGGCGGAACCTTAAGGAATCTAAATTCTGCATCAAAACTTGGCGTCATCTGTGGGAATGACTAAGATCTACATGAATTCTGGAGAGGGTCAACAACGGTTCGACGATGAATGCCATCCAAGGGGAAAGGTGAACCGAGAACTGTTCTTACCTGAGGAGGTCTAGGGTGAAGTAAGTCGACAAGTTCTAGAGTAGGTCCTAGGTGAAATGAATAGACAATTTCCTGGATAGAGAGAGCAACCAATCGCAGGCCAAAAATAGCAAGGGAGCAAATTAGCTGCATTGAACGAGAAAGTCGAAGGAATGAACCATAATATATCTTTCCATCTAAGCAGGCTCGAATAATAGGATTTGAGACAATAACAGGATGTGCGACAACCTACGCTAGTCCAAGATCTGTGAAAAGGTAAAGCACCAGAAATCAAAGATGTTAGGGAATCGACAAATAATCCATATAATCAGAGCAAATTGAAGATTGAAGGAAACGACAAGCCATAGTATGGAGTTTTCGATCAACTAGGTCTAGTAACCACACAACAACAGAATTCTGTGGTGCGCAACATGAGCAAAAATGACTTATATAGTCGACCAGATCTCAGGCAAACCTTAGTTGACAAGAGATTGCAGCCGATCAGACATGACCAGGCTGAAAGGTCGCAGAAGCCTGAAGAAAAACAGAAAGACAAAAGGTATTACCTCGAACAGATCGTAGATCAAGCGGATTCACCGTTCACAAGGAAAATTATGAAGAAGAAAGTCCCAACGAAGTTCAAGCTTCCAGCCATCAAACAATATGACGACTAAATGGACCCTATCAACCGCCTAAATGGATATAGGGAATGGATGGACATTTACAAGGTGACTGAAGCGATCCGATGTAGGGTGTTCTCCATTAATTGGTTTAGCCTACATATGGTTTCGAAAATTGAAGAGGAAGTCAATCTCCTCCTTCAAAGAGCTTGCAAGGGCTTTTGTCACACATTTCATTAGAAGGCAAAACAAGAGTCAACCTGTAGCATATCTTTTCACCGTAAACCAGAAGTCGACAAAGAGCCTCAAAAGAGTATGTGACTTGATTCAACAAGGAGAAGTTGTAAGTCGAAGGTCTTATCGACTAAGTGTCCCTTATCGCCTTCATGTCTAGTGTGAAAGATGAAAGGTTGTTCTCCTTTGGGTTAGACCCCAGCTACCTACTTAAAAGTATTAGGTCGCACCAAAAAATATATAAGTGTAAGAGAACTACACTATTATAAGCGAGATTATGACTTCAAGTAGAGTACAATATAAAGAGAGACAAATCTTGAGGGAAAATCAACAGTATGCAGAATCAATCGGGTCAACGGAACTCTCTAAAAAAGGTTTCAACAAATATACCTTGACAACGGTTCTGCTTGAGTAGGTTTTGACGGAGATAACAGACAAGAAGCTACTTCGATGGCCCGAGAAGATGATAACATCATCTCACAAAAGAACTAAAGGAAGATATTGTCTCTTCCATGGAGATCATGGCCATTCAACACAAAATTGTTATGATCTCAATGAAGAAGTAGAAGATCTCATTCAAAAAGGCTACCTCAAAGAATTTGAAGAGGACTCTAAGGCAAACTTCAAATAACAACCATGACGACAAGCTGTCTCCCCTAGGGAGATAATTAAGGACAATACTGGAAGGTTTTGTAGAGGAGAATCCAACAGAAAAAGAAAGGCATATGTTGGGAGGGTTAGAGTCTAAAAAATGATAAACATTTTCTTGTCTCTCTTCTAAAGATAGGTGACGTCTTATGCTTCCATCTTGTCACTTTTCTATCTTCCTTTCTTTTTCTTTTTCTTTTGAAGAAAATTTGAAAGGGGTTATGTTAACGACCATGGATTCATTCGTAGCACCCTTGAAAAGTGTAACTCCATTTTATTTTCTTTCTTCACATCTGAGACTAGATACTCTTTATTACCTCTACTACCAATACTTATCTCAATGTCATGAGTGCGAGTTGCAAGTTCTTTAAAGGTTCGGGTTTTATCCCTTGAAGGATGTAAAGAAGACCTTAGTGCATGCCTTGGGTGCACACTCCTACAGCAGATAGTTCCGTGAGTCTATACTTTGCAGTCAAGACTTAGAGCTCTCCATTGATTGGTATATTTGACAATCGATTCACCTTTTCTTTGTTTGCAGCTAGTGAGCTCCATCATCCTAACGACTCTCCTTGTACTATATAAGCAATTTAAAAATGCTCTTTCAAGTTGTTCTCAGCTCTCAATCGTTTCAGGCTCCAAATCAGTTTACCAGTTAAAGGTGTTTTCCTTCATCGTCCAGACGGATTGCTTGACCAGTTGATCGCCTCTCGTATCGGCATTCTCATAAGTTTCGACGAAGTGAGCAATATGTTGCTTGGGATTGCCTTTCTCGTCGAAATGCTGGAACTTTGAAGGTTGGTATCCAGCAGACATTCTCAGATCATTAATCCTCTTAATATATGGTTTAGAATACAAGATGGAGCTTGTTTGGGCCTAATTTTATTGTTCTCATCTCTATATACCATGAATCATGCTCTTCTCTCAGCCTCATCATTGGGCTGGGCCGGGCCGGCCCAGCTCAAAGAAGTAATGACCCAAGCTTGGCCCAGGCTCAAGCCCTACGGCCTCAAGTATTGTTTGGGCCGGACTTGGGTCGGTCCAACCACTCAAACCTAGGCTCATAGCCCAATCCATGGGCCTAAGTTGATGAGCCAAAGTTGGATCGGCCCGTATATTAATATATTTTTAATTATTAAATTTTAAAATTTAAATAATTTCCAAACTAAGTTTTTTATTTTTAAATTCTAGAATACGTGCTTTTATATAATTTTTGGTACATATTTTATAAATTTAAGTTGCCTTATTTTAAAAAATTATATTTTTTATTTTTAAAAATTAAATTTATATCTTTTTACAAGAGAAATTGAAAATTTAAACACTTCGAATTGGAACTTGAGAGGATTTGAGATTGAGAATTAGAATTAGAATTTGAGTGAAGAAAAAGAAAAGAAGATTGATATTTATAAGAAAATTTTGTTTTAAAAATTTTTAAAAATTACAACCTAAATATTAGATATGTTAAAATAATTTTAAATTTTGAATTTGGGAAGTCGAAGAGTTTCCTCGCGTAATATGTTTGAAAACAATTATTTAAATGAGATATTGGGAAGTGGTAGTCTCTTGTGTACCTGTTTAACAGGGGGAAACAAAAGATCGTTAGCCTACCATATCTAATTTATTTTTTATAATAAATAAATAATAAAAGAATATATTAATATTATATAATATAAATATTAATAAATATTCGATCGGGCTTTTGGGCCGGTCCAAATACGGCTCAAACGGGCTGGCCCATGGGCCGGCCCAAATTAAAAAATGAATATCCATATCCAATCCAATTAATAGAAGGGTTGGATTGGGCCGGGCCGGTCAAACGTTGACCTTGGATCGAGCTTGGATCAGGCTTGGACTGGGCCTGGGCCGGCCTTTAGGCCTCGGGCCCGATGATGAGGCTTACTCTTCCCTAGCCAATGTGAGACTTTGTTTGCCTTCCCTTACAAACCCTGTTCGGAGATAAAATATCCAGCTGTCACGTGGAGGACATAGATTAGTTATAAAAAAAGGTTATCCGGAAGAGCCGGCCTACGAAGCTCCTCCTCGAAACCTTCCGAGGTGAAAGGTTTGTCACCCCCAAGCAATTTATAACTTAGAAAGTGTCCAAGTTGGATCTGCTCGAACCCGACACATCCGACCTCAAATCCGACCAAGGTAACTGCCTGTTGTGACTCCTGTCGGAACCTAAACCTATAAATAGGGACCTCATTTCACCATCATGTATGAAATTTTATCCTTGAACTTAATATTGAGTCCGAGCTGCTTACTGACTTGAGCGTCGGAGATTTTGCTTTCTTGTGCAGGTGTCTCTTCGTGTTTTGGATCGAAGCGAGGACCGGGTTCGAGCTAAGTAAACGTTGTGCAAATCCTTGCATAAACATTTGGCACCGTCTGTAGGGAAGACAATTTAAGTCGTCCCAACAGTTAAAAGTGATCCGAGATGGTGCAGCCAGCAAACTCTGCAAATACGACGGAACGGAGAGGTCTGAATGGTAACAATGGCACTCAACTCGAACTCGATGCCAAAACAGTTGAGGACCAGGTCCGAGCAGGGCAAGAGGTAGATCTACCACGAAGATCTACTCACCACACAAATCAGGAACTACCTCCTCCTCATCCAAGACCCGTTAAGACCAACCGAGGTCGAGGTGAGACCTCAAGAAAGACCCTCCGAAGGGCAGCCCTAGTTGCGGATCTTGAAGTTCTGGCTACCCTCCAACGGGAGTTGGATGACATGCGCATTCGAGTGTGCACCATGGAGGAAATGTATACCGAGATGACGCGGGCCAACTGAATAGGATCTACCTCCAAAGTCCCAGGCGGAGACGACATGCCTGATGATGGGGAAGATCGAGATCCACCCCTCCACCATGATGACCATAAACCCATCGCCAATAACGAGTGACTATAGCCTAAGAGATCACGATCTCAGGAAGGACCTTGTCGATAAGAAGAGGAAGGCCTCACGGGGTCCGGAGGTCTCTCCATCCTGCTCCCAAAGGTACTCAAACTCCGACCTCAAGGCCCAGTCGAAGTATACACCCTTAACACCGGAGGCCGTGATTATGAGGGAAGAGTTCGACCTGATGAAACATAGGTTCGATGAACAAGTTGAGGCACTGAAGGCTAAGTGCGAGAAAAAGGAGAGCCCGTTCGATGATAGCGAGGTAGGAGAGTCGTCATTCACCTCGAATGTCCTGGAGGCCTCTATTCCTTCAAAGTTTAAAACGCTCGCCATAAAGCCTTATGACAGGTCTAAGGACCCCAAGGATTATTTGGAGGTCTTCGAAGGCCTCATGGACTTCCAAACTACATCAGACGCCATCAAGTGCCGAGTTTTTTAGATCGCTCTTACAGGGAGCGTTCGGCTCTGGTACAGAAGGTTGCCGACAAGGTCGATCTCGACTTACAACCAGCTGAGGAAAGAATTCATTAACCAATTCTCTTCTCGACATTATGACAGAAAGACTGTCACTCACCTAGCCACCATCCGATAGGAAGAAGGCGAGACCTCGAGAGAGTGTGTGACTCGCTTCCAGGAGGAGCAGCTTAAGGTCGCACATTGCTCTGACGATTCGGCCATGTGCTACTTCCTTACCGGCTTGGCAGACGAGACTTTGATAGTCAAGTTATGCGAGGAAGCATCGCCGACCTTCGTTGAAGTCCTGCAGAAGGCCAAGAAAGTAATGGACGGGCAGGAGCTGCTCAGAACCAAACTAGATCGGACAGACAAGAGTACCGATCAGAAGAAGTCAGGTGGCCAGGGAAAGACGAAATCTGAAACTAAGTCTAAGGACAAAGGATCATCTTCCCAGGGTCGATCTGATTACAGGAGATCCGACTCGGACTCCAACCGTCGGGGGCTCTATGAGAGGTACACCCCGACCACCATTTCGATTTCCGAAATTCTAACCAATATCGAGGAGAACGGTTTGGAAAAACTTCTCAAGTGACCTGATAAGCTTAGGGGAGACCTATAGAAGCGCAACAAAGACAGGTACTGTCGTTTCTATCGTGATCATGACCATGATACCTCGAGTTGCTGGGAGTTGAAGCGCTAGATTGAGGACCTGATTCAAGATGGCTACTTCAAGAAGTACGTGGGTAAGTTGGGCTCGGGCTCGACAGGGAAAAAAGAAGAGAGGAAGCGTTCAAAAACACCACCTCAGAGGGATGACTGACCTGCGATCATCAATACCATTTTTGGCGGCCCTAGTGGGGGCCAGTCTAGGAACAAGAGGGAGGAGCTTTCTAGGGAGGCTCGTCGCAAAGTTTACACCATCCAAGAGCAGAAGCCGACCTATCCTATCTCCTTCTCCGACTCCGATTTGGAAGGGGTACACTTGCCCCACAATGATGCCCTGGTAATCTCACCACTCATAGACCATGTTCAGGTCAGAAAAGTGTTGGTGGATAGGGGCACTTCTGCCAATATTCTATCCCTCACCACTTACCTAGCACTAGAGTGGACCAGGGCATAGCTAAAGAAGAGTCCAACCCCCTTGGTGGGATTTGCAGGTGAGTCTGTCACCCCGGAGGGTTGCATTGATCTTCCCATCACTATTGGCCAAGGTGACACTTAAGTTACTCAAATGGCCTAATTCGTGGTGATAGATGGTAGGTCGGCATACAATGCTATTTTCGGACGACCTATTATCCATTCACTTTGCACCATCTTATCGACTCTGCACCAAGTCTTGAAGTACTCCATAGTCAATAGGGTTGGTGTGATCCGAGGTGAGCAGAAAACATCCCGTGAGTGCTATACCTCAGCCCTCAAGGGGGTCGGCAGTCTGCGCCCAGGAAGAAATGGAAAATGTTCCAAGTCCGACAGCTCGAGCTTCCGAGGACGAGTAATCCAAGACCAACAAACGCGAGATAGTGGCACCCACTGAAGAGTTAGAGCTTGTCCCTTTACTCAGCCCAGAAAAACAGGTGAGCATAGGCACCAAGCTAGGGGTTGCGGACAGGGAAGAGCTCATCTCCTTCCTCAGGACAAATTCAAACGTGTTCGCATGTTCACCGCCTCAATATCGACCCATCATTCCGATCTGTCAAACAGAAAAGAAAACCTGTAAATAGGGAGAGAAGTGATGTAATTGTTGAGGAAGTGAACAAACTTTTAAAAGCTAAATACATCAAAGAAAATTTGTATCCCGAGTGGCTCTCTAACGTGGTTTTAGTTAAAAAATCTAACGAAAAGTGGAGAATGTGCGTAGATTTCACCAATCTCAACAAAGCTTGTCCAAAAGATTGTTTCCCACTACCAAGGATCGACCAGCTTGTGGATGCTACTTCCGGGCTCGAGCTGCTCACCTTTATGGATGCCTACTCTGGATACAACCAGATAAAAATGCATGAGCCAGATCAAGTCCACACCTCTTTCATAACTGATCAAGGCCTGTACTGCTACAAGGTCATGCCCTTCGGTTTAAAGAACGCAGGGGCGACCTATCAAAGGATGGTGAATAAAATGTTCGCCAGCCAGATCGGATGCAATATGGAAGTCTACATGGATGACATGCTTGTCAAAAGCAAGCAGTCCAGGTTGCACCTAGTCGACCTGACTGAGACCTTCGAGGTACTCCAAAAGTAAAAAATGAAGTTAAATCCTGCCAAGTGTGCCTTTAGGGTCTCGTCTGGCAAGTTCCTAGGGTTCATAGTGAATAACCGTGGCATTGAGACTAACCTAGAGAAGATAAAKGCCGTTCTTGAGATGCAAGCACCGAGGACCCTTAAGCAGCTGCAATTCTTAATGGAAGAATTGCCGCTCTTAACCGGTTCGTCTCCAGGTCTACCGACAAGTGCATCCCCTTCTTCAAAGTATTAAGAACGAAGGGGCCATTCGAGTAGACAGATGTCAAAAGCTACCTCTGCTCAGAACCGTTGCTCGCGAAGCCCATGCCAGGAGACAAGCTACAGTTGTACTTGACCGTATTAGATAACGCAGTTAGCTTGGCCGTAGTCAAGTAGGATGGGGTACGACAAAGTCCTGTCTACTACACAAGTAAGGCCATGACCGAGGCCGAGACCAGATATTCCCAAATGGAGAAGCTGGCACACACTTTAGTCACTTCGGCACGAAAACTGAGACCGTACTTCCAAGCCCATACCATGACCGTGCTTACAAACCTGCCCTTGAAACAGGTTTTCCATAAGCCGGAGACGTCCAAACGTTTGATGAAATGGGGTGTGGAGTTGAGTGAGTATGACATCCAGTTCGAGCCCCGAACGGTTGTACAGGGGCAGGTCGTTGCCAATTTCTTGGCCGAGCTCACTCCTTCACAAGCTTAAACCCCTGCGTTCGACAAGCCGTGGATGGTGTATGTGGACGGTTCTTCAAACGAAAAAGGGTGTGGTACAGGTGTGCTCCTCCTCACCTCGGATGGCATGCGTTTTGAGTACGCCCTGTGCTTCAACTTTCGCACCTCGAACAATGAGGTTGAGTATGAAGCCCTGTTGGCCAGACTATGCATGTCAAAAGTTTGGGGGCCACCCACCTTCAAATCTTCAGTGATTCACAACTCATAGTGACTCAGATTAAGGAAGAGTACCAAGCAAAAGATTCTCGGATGGAGAAGTACTTGGAAAAGGTTAAATTGAACCTTGCTTACTTCCAGGCCTACGAAATCGACAAATCCCGAGGTCGCAAAATTCCAACGCTGATGCCTTAGCCAAGTTGGAATCTGCTTACGAGACCGACCTAGCGAGGTCGGTCCCTGTGGAAATATTGGACAACCCTTCTATCTTGGAGCCAGACATGATGGAGGTCGACTCTCACCTTCCGTCATGGATGGATCCAATCAGGGACTTCTAAGAGGGAAAAATCTCGGCAGACCCAAGGGAGGCCAAGAAGTTGACTAGGAAGGCAGTTTGGTACTTGCTCCGAGATGAACATTGTACCGACGCGGCTTTTCCTTACCTCTATTTAAGTGTATTTCAAAAGAAGATGGAAATTATGTTCTTAGGGAGATTCATGAAGGTGTCTGTGGCAACTATTCAGGGGCCAGGTCTTTATCAGCGAAGGTAATTCGTCAAGGTTACTACTGGCCCACGATGGACCGAGATGCAAAAAAGTTTGTGAAAACATGTGACATTTGCCAGAGCTTTGTCAATCTCGTCCACCAACATGCCGAGCTGTTGACTCCGATCTCAGCACCATGACCCTTTGCGCAATGGGGAGTTGACCTTATCGGACTGTTCCCATTGGGCAAGGGACAGACCAAGTATGCAGTCGTGGAAGTAGATTACTTCACCAAATGGGCCGAGGCCGAAGCACTCTCGACAATCACAGAGGCTAAGGCCACGACCGTACTTCTAAGCCCATACCATGACCGTGCTTACAAACTTGCCCTTGAAACAGGTTTTCCATAAGCTGGAGACGTCCAAACGTTTGATGAAATGGGCTGTGGAGTTGAGTGAGTATGACATCCAGTTCGAGCCCCGAACGGCTGTACAGGGGCAGGTCGTTGCCGATTTCTTGGCCAAGCTCACTCCTCCACCAGCTCAAACCCCCTCGTTCGACAAGCCGTGGATGGTGTATGTGGACGGTTCTTCAAACGAAAAGGGTGTGGTACAGGTGTGCTCCTCCTCACCCCGGATGGCATGCGTTTTGAGTACGCCCTGTGCTTCAACTTTCACACCTCGAACAATGAGGCCGAGTATGAAGCCCTGTTGGCCAGATTATGCATGGCAAAAGGTCTGGGGGCCACCCACCTTCAAATCTTCAGTGATTCACAACTCATAGTGTGTCAGATTAAGGAAGAGTACCAAGCAAAAGATTCTCGGATGGAGAAGTATTTGGAAAAGGTTAAATTGAACCTTGCTTACTTCCAGGCCTACGAAATCGACAAATCTCGAGGTCGTAAAATTCCAACGCTGATGCCTTAGCCAAGTTGGAATCTGCTTACGAGACCGACCTAGCGAGGTCGGTCCCTGTGGAAATATTGGACAACCCTTCTATCTTGGAGCCAGACATGATGGAGGTCGACTCTCACCTTCCGTCATGGATGGATCCAATCAGGGACTTCCTAGAGGGAAAAATCTCGGCAGACCTAAGGGAGGCCAAGAAGTTGACTAGGAAGGCAGTTTGGTACTTGCTCCGAGGTGAACATTGTACCGACCTGGCTTTTCCTTACCTCTCCTTAAGTGTATTTCAAAAGAAGATGGAAATTATGTTCTTAGGGAGATTCATGAAGGTGTTTGTGGCAACTATTCAGGGGCCAGGTCTTTATCAACGAAGGTAATTTGTCAAGGTTACTACTGGCCCACGATGGACCGAGATGCAAAGGAGTTTGTGAAAACATGTGACATTTGCCAGCGCTTTGTCAATCTCGTCCACCAACCTGCCGAGCTGCGACTCCGATCTCAGCACAATGATTTGAGCAATGGGGAGTTGACCTTATCGGACCGTTCCCATTGGGCAAGGGACAGACCAAGTATGCAGTCGTGGAAGTAGATTACTTCACCAAATGGGCTGAGGCCGAAGCACTCTCGACAATCACAGAGGCTAAGGCCACGACCTTTGTCTGGACAAATGTAGTCTGTCGTTTCGATATACCCAATGCTATTGTGACTGATAATGGCAAGCAGTTTGACAACGCCAAGTTCAAAGACTTATGCCGCAAGCTTGGAATCAGGCACCTCTACTCGTTCTCAGCTCATCCTAAGGCGAACGGACAAGTGGAGGCGGTCAACAAGGTCATTAAGCGCGGCCTTAAACTACGGCTTGATGCCAGGAAAGGTCGGTGGGCCGAGGAACTACCCGAAGTACTTTGGTCCTACCGAACTACGCCTCGGGAGTCCACTCGAGAAACCTCCTTTTCCATGGCCTTCGGGTTCGAGGTCGTAGTGCCTGTAGAAATTGGGATGCCAGGAGAGAGTAGATTACTACAAGCAGGCTAGGAACAAAGAAGGGTTAACCCTCAGCCTCGACCTCATCAATGAGAAAAAGGAAGCAGCCCAGCTGCGTTTGACCGAATATCAAAATCAAATGGCAAGACACTACAACTCGAGAGTCCGACCTCAGAGTTTCCAAGTCGGACACCTAGTCCTTCGCATGGTGCAGAAGCATGTCGAGGCATTAGAACCAAGTTGAGAAGGGCCATTCGAAGTCAAGGGCATTGTTCGATCTAGGACGTATATGCTTGCCGATCTCGAAGGAAAGTTACTATCACATCCGTGGAATGCAGAACATTTGAAGAGATATTACCCTTGAAATGTTAAAATGGCCCAAAAATAAATTGGACTTGTAAAAATTTTCAAGGGCTTACCCCAGTAAAGGACTCCATGTTATTTAATTTCATGTCTCCTAAGGGTGCAAGTTTGATGTGAAATTAAATAGGGGCCAGAGGTAGGTTAAAACTTAGAAAAATTCAAAACAAAACCTCTAAAGAGCTCACGAGTTCAAGGTAAGACGTGGATTAAAATAGACAGAGGTAGATCAAAACTTGGAAAAATTTGAGTCTTTAGAACTTACGAGTTCGAGGTAAGATGTGGATCAAAATACAAAAATCCGAGACCTTTAAGGAACTTAAGAGCGCGGAGTAAGTGGTGAACTGAGATGATTCATCGAGACTTCAAAATCTTATGATTAAAATCTTACCAGAAACCCAAAAAGGCCTTAAACGAAATATTATATTAACAGATGAAGTTTTGGCCGAGGTGTATAAGCCTCGTGGTCAGGTACAAAAATGAAAGAAAGACAAAAATCAACATAAGAAAATTCTAAAAGATGGAGGAGTCTCAGTTGCTTCCGAGGTGCGACCCTAGCTCGCCTTGGGACCCAAGCATGTCAACTTCCTGAGAATCTATTATCCCAACTTCTTGGGAGGAGTTCGCACCGGTAGTAGGAAGGAAAGCCCCGTCAGCTTCCTGGGAAGAAGGGTCCACATTCTCTTTCTCGTCGAGCTCGGCGTCGGAATCAAGCTCCTTCAGGCATTGTCTTACGAGGTGCTGGAGACTAGGGGTCCCGTTTGGGCCCGAGGCCTACTTTTCTACATACCTAAGCTTGATAGGCTCGAGGTCAAGCTCGGGAGATACCTCCTTGACTCCCTTCATCAGAAACTTGAAGCCCGCATCGCTGAAGTCTTTGGCGAATTCATCAAAATCGGGGTGTTGGCGGGAAGTTTCCTCCAAAAGAACCTCATTGTTGAGTTTGGATTCAGTAAGCTCGAGCTTAGCCCTCAGTTCTGCCACTTCGGAGTCATAGCTCTGGAGTTTGCCTTCCAAGTCTTCTCGAAGGCGCGTGAGTTCGTCATTTTCCTTCATCAGTGCGAACTTTTCCTTTTCAAGACACTTGGCCATGACATGTGCACCCCGAAGGTTTTCCATGTGGCAGACAGCCTCACCCTGGACACTTTTTAGCTTAGCCTTGTCGGCCTCGGATGTGGATTTCCACAACTGGGCCTCGACATGGGCCTCCTTAAGCTCCCCTTCCAGGGCCGTGGCGGCCTCCAGTGCAGTTGAAGAAGCCTCCCGCTCCTTCACAATAAAAAAGTCGCGCCCCTCCAGCTCGGCCTTCACCATAAGGGCTGTCTGGCAAGCTGCAGCGTGAGCCTTCAGGCGTGGGCAAAGAAAGGTAAAAGGTTAGTACTTGAGATAAGTCTACAAGTACGAAAGAGAAAGAAAAAGCAAGGTCGTACCTCGACAGTGTAATTCAACAGCCGTTGGATGGTTGAGCCTGGTGCGCTCACAAACTTAGAAGCTCTCATTCAGCAGCGATCGAAGCAAGAGCCCGACATCTCCATGGCTCTTTCCCTCACCCCGGCACTAGACGGCTCGACCTTGAACCTCATCTTGATGTCGGAGGTACCACCCATCCTGGCCTCGGGGTTGTCCACTAAGTCCCCGAAAGGACTGACCCGCTGGTCAGCGCGCACTTCCCTCACTTCGTCCTCGGAATGATGAATTCTTCTCTTCTTCTTCTTGGATTTCTTGGGGGAAGCCTTCTTCCGAATCTCCCTAAGGGGAGAAACTTCGAGGATCTCCTGATCCTGAAAGGTTCCAGCCGCAGTCGTCTCTAGCGTCGAAGCGGCTGTGTGCCCGGCCTTAACCACCTCGACCTCAATGGGAAGGTCGGTGACTGTAGGGCTAGGCGCCTCTATGCTCTTGGTAGCTTGCCTAGCGCATGGACGCTTGCGCCTAACATCCTGCAAGAAGCCACAAACCATCGCTGCAAAAGGGAACAATTGTGAGTTAAAACCGCAAGGTGCGAAAGACGTCTGAGGCATGACATATGAACATTTAGTAAAGGCAACTAACCTAGTTCGGAGTTGGATCTCTAGGATTCAGGTGGGAGTAGGAGAGGGTTGAAGTCAAGTAGCCCGGAAGCTAAGAGAATTCTGTCCGTAATAAGCTTGCTGATTTGTTTGCTGCTCTTAAACTTGCCTTTGAAAAATTTCAGGGCATTGAAGGTCGGCTCGAAAAGTTGAGGGATTGGTCGAACAGCGACTGAAATTGGCAAAGGTACAAGTCAGACCATGAAGAAGAGAAACTAAAAGCAAGTAAAGACTCAACCCCTTACCTAAGTTCCCAAACCTACAAGGAACGTTGTAAAAGGACAGGTCAGACTCGTTCTTGGCCAACCACGCTCCTGAGGCAAAGAACCATTTCCCGACCCACTTCTTTATGGAGGTCGGTCCTTTCAAAATGCCTCCTACGCCCTTTCTAGCGCACAAATAATACCTCCCCGACTTCTTAGAGATACGTTTGACCTCGAAGCAAGTTAAAAGTTGCTCAACTCCAAGGAGATCAAGGTCGTCCACCTCCTTACACTAAGCCAAAATAAGACGGCTAGGCCAAAAATAACTCCCCAGCCATTGGAGGCCACTTGAGCAGGAGCTAACCTGATCCGAACAAGAAACTCTTGCACTAAAGGATGAACGGGTAGGCAGAAGCCGTACTCGAACATCTTCAGCTAAAGGGTCACGCACCCGTCGGGTGGATTATCAGCTCGCTCCCCTCCCCTGGGAAGCCTAAGGGCAATATCGTCTGGTATGCTATATTTCCTATGAAGAGGGCCGAGGTAGTTCTCAGGCATTTGGGAAGGATACTCTAAACCCTGGCCCGAAGTGGATGTATCACTATCATCTCCTCTTCGAGTTCGGAGTCTAACCTACTCGTGAACTCTTCTACGGAATCGGCTTTCTCGGGTGAAGAGTCCCGACTCCGAGCTACGTTGCTAAATGAGCTATTATTGGTGGAACTTAAGAAGCTAGAAGACGTCGACATGACTCGAAAATTAAAAGGAGAGAACAGTGAAACAAAATCAAAAGAATGAGACTGACCTAAAGCCAAATTTCGATCTGATCAGGTCGAACTCCAACATTTTAGATAACAGAACCTTGGGGCTATTTATAGCAATCCGAAATTCAATCTCAGCCGCACACGTGTAACAAATTAGACATCTCAGATCGGAAGAATTCCAAATGTTGAAAGTACTCGAGTGCGCGCCGAACACCGGTTCCATTTTCGAGATCCACTGACGGTACAATTAATCATATCGACCCCAAAATTCACCACGTGGATTGTTTCTTCCAGAAATGATAAAAACTTCTCTGCCAGATTGAGGTCGAACCCGGGAGAGAGGGGGCCAATGTTCGGAGATAAAATATCCAGCCGCCACGTGGAAGACATAAATTAGTTATAAAAAAAAGGTTATCCAGAAGAGCTGGCCTACGAAGCTTCTCCTCGGAACCTTCCGAGGTGAAAGGTTTGTCACCCCCAAACAATTTATAACTTAGAAAGTGTCCGAGTTCGATCTGCTCAAACCCAACACATCCGACCTCAAATCCGACCAAGGTAACCGCCTGTTGTGACTCCTGTCGGATCCTAAACCTATAAATAGAGGGCCTCATTTCACCATCATGTATGAAATTTTCTCCTCGAACTTAATAATGAGTCCGAGCTTCTTACTCATTTGAGCGTCGGAGATTTTGCTCTCTTGTGCAGGTCTTCCCTTCGTGTTTTGGGTCAGAGCGAGGATCGGGTTCGAGCTAAGTAAACGTTGTGCAAATCCTTGCATAAACAAACCCAACACCTTTTT
Organism: Momordica charantia; assembly: GCF_001995035.1. Next base: position 33,787 of record NW_019104970.1, read on the forward strand.
GGGTTGAAATTGATTCCAAATTGATGCGGAATCTTATCACTAGAAAAGATAGATTTGATAATCAAAATCAATTGATATTAGATGAAATAAGAAAAAAATGTAGAAATAGGGAGGTAAAAGGAATTACTCTTACAAGCTGCAAATGGAATGAAGTAATCAAAACTTGCAGTTCATGCAAGAAGACATTAGCATTTGAAGGATATGGATCGAGTAGTACCCAATGCAGATTGATTTTTTGCCATGTTTTCTCTAAACTTATTTGTACTAAAAAAATTCCCTTTTCCCCATAATTATTATTTGTTTTATTTTTATTTCATTTAAGGTAGCTGTTATGAAAGCATTTATGAAAGGTTTGATTTTTTTAAAATTATACCTATTTATGCAAGATGTTAAGACGAGGCGTTGAGTTAGTGTTTGAGCCAAGGTGGACTCCTGATCAACCAAGTAGAGAACTTGCAGACAGAAACTCATAGTGGTCCGATATTACACATTCAAATAAGTTAGTACGCCAAACTGGTGTTAAGTCAATCTTAATGAGGTTTTGTATAATTACATATCTTTGCGGGGAATGAATCCCAACTTTTATAGGAGAGAGCTTTGGGAAGCATTGTCTTGCTATTTCTGTGCTCCGTACTTGATAATTAGTGAATTTTACATTGGTGTCATCTGTGTTTCCAAGTAAGTGCTGAGTTGGGCTTCCGATGGATTAATTAGAGTCAACTTTGTTTGGCTCTTCTCATCTTTGGCCTCATCGGTTTTAGGCCCCAACACGTGTTTCTGAGCGGGATGGCCACATGGCAGGCTTGATTTTACCCATAACATTGACCCTACTTTCTAGTTGTGGCTTGATTTTACCCATAACATTGGCCCTACTTTCTAGTTGTGGTTATCTTTTCATGGCTAGAGGTCAGCACAGAAGTTCTAAGGAGATGGGGAGCAAGCTTTTGACATGTTTGCTACACATTGCCTCTTGAGAGGTGCTCAAGACCTCGTTTCATCTGACTGGAGGGAGATCGAGACACATCCTTATGTATCCTTGGATCTTTGCGCTTCAGGTGTTCACCAATCTAATGGTGGAGGGTGACGCCCCCTCCCCATATATATATGAGTGATTCATCTTGTCCATTCAAGTATTCTGAACAACTTGCAATCAATACGATCCCTCTTCCTGTCGTGGTCGAGCTGACCTCTTCCTTTCAGGTAACCTATTGCCTTCTTCTTTCTATAAGCACTCCTAGAGCTAGTAGTAGTAGGGGGTCCTTGGGCATCAACAGGGAAGTGAGGAAGATGACGTTCCTAATTTTTTATTTCAATTATTTTTTGCTTTCCCTTTTATAAAAAGAAAAAAAAAACTATAATATGTCATAAAGATATGGCATAATTACACTTATTCAACTTATAATTTATGTTCCTCACTTATCAAACTTATGGAAACTACAAATAAATAGTCCATATTGAGATCACAAGTGGATTTATAATGTTGGCATTTTATAGTTTCATCCATCCTACAATAATCAGTTCTTACCTCTACGAACACAAACCCGAAAATTTGGAGATTAGATTCATAGTTTAGTCAGCTATTAAATACATTCATTTTGTTTCTAAAGAAAAAAAAAACATTCATTTTGTTTCATAATATTATTCTTTTGCGTTGTCACAACTCCTTTGGTTGAGGGCAATGTTTTAAATGTCGATGTTGATAGATATTTCTGAAAAAAGTTATAAAAATAAAAAATTCGAAAATACTTAAATTAACACATAACCGTTTCATCACTTCTAAGTGCCCAATAGACTAGCAAGTCTCATCATATGAAATGGTTCAATATCCAATTAGGAAATTCTTGGAAAAAGAAGATAAATCGAAATATAGCTGCTACACCAAAACTAGGGTTAAAGAAGATAAATCGAAATATAGCTGCTACACCAAAACTAGGGTGTAGAAAACCAACAGTAGTACTTCTATTCTTTTTTCTATTAGCTTTGTTTGGCAAGCTGCCATAAGCTTTCAATGAGATTTTTAATACTGTTTGCGACAAATTCATGATTTACTAAAAAAAAAATTATAACTCGTTATAAGTTAAAAATGATTAAAATTAATATTATGCTTATATTAGTGAAATTTGGTTGTTATTTTTTATATTTTGTCAATTGTTTTTTGTAAAATCATGGAAATATCGATTTACCTCTCATACCGATGTTGAACCCATAGATATAATACATGGACTTCAACGGATATTTCATATTATTCTCTAATGAACTAACATAAGAAAGTGAGTAATGCAAATCTACATAAGTTTTAACTTTCTTAAATGCCCACAGGGCACTCTCATCCACCACCAAACAAAACATTGCAAACTTGGTTCTGCAGAATACCATGGAAATCCTTTGAAGCTAATTCCTCATTTACTTGAAACCATGTATAAATAACACCACAAATTTCTCCTTTTCTCGGGTTCGTCATAACCAATCGAGTTAGCTAAACCACAACCACCTATATAGTATAAGCAACAAATTGAACTTCTGCTATTGATTCTGTAGTACTATCTATCGTGTTTTGGGTTGGTGTCGATGTCAGCCTGGACGGTTCATCTGTGATACATTTGATGTTCTGGGAAATTGGCCCGGTCGAGTGATCATCTGCATTTGATGTTGCTCCAATGAAGCTTGCCATCTTCTTCTCCATCTGATGAACTCAACTAGGATTGAGGTACCGCTCATCACGACACCGAAACCGGTAAAAGTTGCGAGAAGAATCGACAGAACTGCTTGAATGCCAACCTGCAGCAACCAGGGAAAAGACACCAGATTGGAAAAATAACATCTCAACTGCATCAAAAAGATTCATGTGCAGAGTTCTCACCACGGAGTAAAAGATATGTGCAAAGAGAACAACAAGCGCGAACTGAAATGAGGCGTAAACCCAGACGAATCTTCTCTTAACTATATATAATTCGCAAGGTTAGGATATTGAAAAATTTGATATAACATTCCATAATGACAGATTATATCATAATCAAGTAGTGTAAGCAAGTCCCTAAAAGAAAATGATAGTCACTGATGGCTGCAAAATAACCATATTTTCATTATGCTTAATAAAAAGAGGCAGGCGACGATGGCGTGCCACGAAACTTACAAAACTGGTAAGATCAGATAAAGAGTATGAAACATTATTAGCCTGCCTACCCATAGTTGATGAGGTCATGGATGATAGTAGTCCAAGTACACAAGAAAAAGGCAGGGATATCGCGATTGCACCGCTACCCATTTTACTGACCAGAAGTTGCTCGAGAAAACAGAAATAGGCAAGCATGCTCACGATGACGAGCACGGGAACTTCCTGCCAGACCCTGGAAAGATTTGCCCATGGAAACTTTTAATGAACTCATCCTTTGTGCTAGTGGAGTTTTTGTATAAAACAGGATAGTTATAAATGGACAAGATTTACAAAGATGAAAATCGATGTTATATTTCAATCGGAGTCTGAAGATGGCCTTATTGATTGACTAACAAATTTTCTTAGCACAAAAAGCAGGAGAGAGGAGAGGTCATGAAGGTTAGAAAGAATTAAACTGCAAAATTTTCAGGTCAATTTTAGATGACATGATGTTTTAAAGAATCTTCACTTTCAGGCATCTGCTGTGGTTTAAAGCTTCAAGTGGACAATACAGCAAAAAGAATTAAACAGTTTTTTCGAAAAATTCTCAACTACCTGTATCCATTGACATCTTCCTGCAGAGCTCTGATTGCTCCGGTGCCCCGAGCTCGAATACTTTGGATCCGTAACAGAGTAACGGGTAAGTTTCGGACCTCTTCCTTGCAAATATCACATGTCTTGTTGCCCTTGATGCTGAACCATTTGATGGCACAGTCCTTATGAGCCAAAGCAAGTTCACCCTTGCAGCTGCATTCCATCTTTAGCGTCTCGCCGCCTTCACATAACTCGACCATACAGATTCTACAAACAGCCTCGTCTTCAGGTATATCTTCACCAGCATTATCTTCTTCTGAACCCATGAAAGAGTCAGGCACCATTATGTTAGTTTTCAAAATAAATTCTTTTCCCCCTAGGTGTGAAATAGAAGACCTTGCCCGTAAAGCCTCGACCGTTAGATCAACCTCGAAATGTCAGTTTCAACAATAAGTAAAACCACAAAATGTAACTCAACAATATTTGATATTCTTTCATCAAATCATACCAGCTTCCTCTATGGGTGAGTTTAGCTTTCCACTCCCTCCCTTCACAAGTGGTGTAGAAGGAATTACACGGAAAAACGAATCCATCCTCCCCAAGCTTCTCTCCTTATCGTTCACAGGGACCGAAAGAGAGCGAGATATTTGTCGTTGAACTCCTTTTCCCTGCACAAAACATAAACAAATGCATAAAATTCCACAATTAGAATGCTTTAGCATTGAGATATTTAGAAGTTAATGTATCTCAGAAGGGGCATCAACTCAGTTCAAAGGAAAACAACAAGTGGTGAGGGGACGTACAGTGAGGTTGACAGCGCCTCCTCTGCTTCCACCGTGTGCTGATTCGGGATTCGAATGAACGATGGGAGTAACAGGTAGTGAAGAAGTCCTCTTTATCCTAGGTGTGAATATCTTTGTAAGAGACAAGGACCTAGATATTGAAGGCTTCTCTTGTGCCCCATTGGATGAACCTTCAAGGGCAAGGTTGGTAATCTTCTCAACATCTGAAGAACTTCTATGGATAAAGCTCAACTTAGGAAATAAACTTCTTATAGATGTTTTGCCTCTGGATGAAGATGGACCAGGTGATCCAGATCCATTAATTCTCACATCTGAGGGGCTTGGTGTCAAGAGGAAATTCACTTTCCTAGGAGTTTGAGGCATCTTTATAGCATGGTAATCTTGAGGCGACGATTCGGGCGTTCGAGACGGTATCTCGAGGACAAGATTCGGCCGCTTCCATTGATGAACTTGCTCCCCCTCCTCAGTTATCCCAGCTGTGCCTTCATCCTGGAAGAAGAAGAAAGAGGACAGAAAAACGAAGGAAAAATAAGTTCAAAAGAAGAACAAAAAGAAAACAGAAACAGGGTATTTCACTACGTCATCAGAAAACAAGTTTAAACTTACCATAAAGATAATTCAGTAACAAAACTGTAAAGAAAAAGTGGTTCAAACTTCAAACTGATGATGCCCAGTAACAAATTTAGAAAAGACAGTAGATATCAATTTAAGGATTCAGTGTTTAGAAGATGAAACATAGAGACTGAAACAGAAACGATCAATTTCCTCTTGCCTCTAAGCTACTGTTAAATTGATGCTCCATAGCTTTCCCAGATCGTTCAAAGAAAAGCAGAGGATGAAGACAAAACCAAATACTCCATTATAAGCAAACGAGAATCGGAAAAACATTCGGCAAACCGGTAAGAAAATTACTCAAAAAAGGAAACGAAGAAAACAGAGTTAAGAGTATTGGATTAATACCTTTTGGAGAGGAATAGAGATGGGTTGTTCACGTGAACCCAGGTCAGTGGTTTGAGCAACAAGCTTATCCCTGTTTTCCATTCGCCTGAAATCGAGAAACCCAGAAGCGAAAACCCGCCGAAAACCACAAAGAACATTCAATTTGGATCAGCTTTCGCCAGAAAAGGAGGGTAGAGAGAGAGAGAAAGAGAAAGGGGAAAAATGGAGAGGAATTGGGAAATGGGAAATCGGGTGTAAATTGCAAATTCAGAGAAAAAGAAAGGGAAAGAGCGCACCACATTTATTGCAAAAGGTGGAGGGAAACCTGGCCTACAGACGGGCGCCACTGGCAGCACTCTGCACGGCGCCTAAGCGCCGTAACCGCGCGGCCTTGCTGGGCGAATCACATTTGAACACACTCCCTTCAAACCCATTTCGCCATTTCGCCATTTCGCCATTACTCACTCTCTCCTCTATCAAATTCACGAGTAAAGAACCCGCGGAGACTGTTACAGTTGATGTATGTTCTTGAGCTCTTTCTCTCTGTTTTCTCTTTTTAGTTTAATTTCTCCTTTTAGTCACTTTACTTTTCCCATTTTGTGTTTTGTTTGAATTATTATACTTTCAAAAGGGTTGATTTTCATCCTTATATTTTTAGTTTTCATATATTTTAGTTTTTATTTTAATGAAAACTTTTATTTTTGTTAACTTAATTTAACCGTTGAGACATTTTATTTCTAAGAAGTTGAAGGTCCAATTCTCCGTCAATTTCAGTAAAAAGAAACTTTCATTTTGATGGTTAACTTTTTAGATTTGGTTTCTATATACAAAAATTTGGTCCTCAATAAATTTTAATTTAATATGTATTTTTAAAATGGTTGCAATTTTTCATTTTTTTCAAAATATGTTATTATTATAAGTTTAACATTTTTTTTAGTATTTAGTTTATTATATTTGAGTTTGATTTTGGTTATGTATATTTTTGTAAAACTTTAATTTTTTTATATATTTGAAAATTTTTATATTTTTATCCTGATCTCTCGATGCAATCTTCTAACAAAATTTAAATACATAAAAGATTTCCACATAAATTTAACATGTATTTTAAAAAATGCCACCACTTTTTTTATTCCAGATATAATATAAGTTTAACCTTTCTTAATATTTATATTTGTTAATTTGAGTTTGATTAGGTTAATTTTGTTAAATTTAAATTTATTATATATTTCTCTCGATTTCAATAAATATGGAACAAAATTTGAGTCTTCGATTTATAGCATACCTTACCTATCAAACTATATTTGAAATGATAATAATATATTAAGTAGCATGTTGGGATGAAATTATGATTAGAAAAATAGATAAAACAATAAAAATATACCAAAATATATAGATTTAAAAAATTAAGAAGAAAAATCGAAATAGGATTTAAATATTTTATTTATTTATTTATGTTTTGCTTATTTGAAGTTGGGGCAGCAAATGGGTTTCATGATGAGGAAGGAAAGTTGTAAAATTTGCTAACTTGAGAGGTATTAATTGAATTTTATAGCGTGACTCGTCTGCTTCCACCACTCCATAACTTTATTAATTATGAACTTTGGTATTTATTTTAGACTTTCGTTTATTGTCGTACCTATATTTTTATAATATCCATTTTAGTCTATATATTTAAATTTTATTTATTTGAGTTTATGTACTTTCAAAACGTTTATTTTGATCTCCATACTTTAAAAATGTGACCATTTTGGTCTCTATTTGTAAAATTTTACATACCATGAAAATTTTTTAATACAAATTTATGGCTATAATAGCATAGAAATTTAGTGACTCTTCAGTGATCTAGAATTTATGAGAGGAGCGAAGTCGCTTTATCGAGTCGACGAGGTGAAGAAGCGAAACTGCTTTACCGAGGTGTTAGGAGTAGCACTCTCCCGCGCTTTACTAATAACACAGAAAGTAAAGGCTCTTTTTGTCGAGAATGGTAAAATTTTGATCAAAATAAATGAGATAAAAATGAATTGAAGATACTAAGGGCCCATTTGGTAACGTTACGTTTCCTGTTGTGGTTTCCTTCTTTTTAATGAAGAAAATAGAATTGCATGTCCTCAATATCTATGGATTCAAGAATGGTAAAACTATATTTTTATTTATGTTTTGGAACAAATCGAAAACGAGAATAACAAACAAGAAACTTATTTTTGTTGTTTCCAAAATTTTTATATAATTTTGAGAATTTTTCTAAAAAAAATGAGAAACAAAAAAAAAAGTTACCAAATACTTAGATTTGTTAATAAAGTTAAAAACAAGAAACAAGAAACAATAAACAATAAACAGGAACGTAACGTTCCAATTTCTTGTTTCTGTTTACTCATTTTTAATAAAGAAAAAAAAAATAGAATTGCATGGCGCAATGTCCATGAATTTAAAGATGATTAAATAATATTTATATTTATGTTTTATAATAAATTGGAAATGGAAACAAGAAACAAGAATTTTGTTTTGATTGTTTCTGCACTTTTTATACAATTTTGAGAATGTTTCAAAAAAAATAAGAAACAAGAAAAATAATTAATTATAGAATGTTTAGATTTTTTAATAAAATAAAAAACCAGAAACAAGAAATAGAAACTTGGCAACTATCCTAACAATATCAAAATAACAATTTTTAAGTTGGATAAATGGAGAAAAAGGTGAAAGTAAGGTAATCAAAAGTGTATTTAAACTTTATTATTGCTATTATTGTTATTATTATTTTTTTTTATAAGAATGTTATTATTTTAATTGGTTGTTAGATTCTCCACTTGTCAAGAATGAGAAGAAAGGGAAATATGAACGAGAAGAATATATGTATTCGTGTTTTAATCTCTCTTGATGGCGTGAAATCCACGGATTTCTAGAATTTGCTTATGTCATGTCATTTAAATTACACAGCTCCCTGGTTAATTATTCTAATTATGGTATTAATTTTGGTCGACATATCAATATTCCTATTATCGATGCCAACATGAATTTAGTTCAGTAATAATTAGTATATGTCACCTATCAAGATATCATGAATTCGAATCCCTCTATCTTATTTGTTGTACTCAGAAAAAAAAAAACATTTCTATTGTCGATGTTTGCATATATTCATAGACTTATATTGACACGTGAAGTGGCATGGACATAATGTTAATATTACTATTTTTAACTTATTTTAAAAGTGTGAAATACTTATTTATTAATTTAAACATTTACCAATTTAAACATTTGGTAAGAATCTTTCATTTTTATAATTTTTTTCTATTAAAAAATCTATTCATATCGACATTTTATCGATATTTCCTTCAATATTATGGAAGTTCGACATTTCTATTGACATTGACATTAAAAGCATTTTGACTTTAACTTAGGTGTCATTTTAGTTAAAATTTGTGTGATAAATGGACAATTTTCTAGTTTGGATTTGAAGAAGTGGTCTAGTTTAGTACTTGTTATAAGGGGAAAAATGGACTCCCACATGTCGAACAGTCAAGGGAAGTACATGACTCAGTAGTCATGAGGGACGAGCTAAGTTGACCTCCCCATACTGTTGTCGCTATCAACATGCGTCAAAGGAAGGCTTGACTAAGCATGATCAGCGCTCATCACCAAGCCACGACTAGAATCAAGGGAGATAATCTCGACCTTCCTTGCTAAAACCAATTCAACTTCAATCACCCATAAAATGAGTGGGTAATCTGTTATCTAGGTATGTTTGAATGCCTTCTGAATATATTACACACATTCTTCAACTATTACTGACGTTGGCATTGGAGTGCTCACCTCTATCTTACAGGTCGCCTGACTCACGAGATAATCTGATTGTTTGGACGGACATTTGTGTGCATGAACCGTACTGAATTGAATAAAATTAAGAGTTTGAAATTAAAATTTAGCCACGTATCATAAAAAGGAATTTTCGGTTAGAATACAAGCCAACAAATACATTGGAAAATATTATGATATAGAAAAAACAAATTTCTGTGTAAAGTTAAAAACCAAAATGTAACAATTTAAGGAATCATTCATTTTGCGGTAATTATGATGTTTGAATTTTGTACCATTTGTTTATAAAAATCTTGCAAGGAATAGGATGCTTGAGAATTTAGAATTTTTAAGTTTGGTAAAATATCACAAATTATTCCAAATTTAATTTTTAATTTTCTAATTATTATAATTTTATATTTTTCAGATTTTTATATCAAATTAGGTATATATATCAAGTAAATCATTAGGTATATCATGTATATCAGTACTCATAATCAAATATACCAATAATATAATAAATCAAGTAAATCGATAATATATTAAATAAGGTATATCAATAATATATTAGATTATTATTGTTCGTGCTCCATATTCATTAAGGGTATATTAGACTTTTATTTTTTCTACATGAGTCGAGCCTCCAGATTTTACTATTTTTGCAACACTAAATAGAGGAAGCTACTTTTGCAAATTTCTATTAGTTCCTTCTACTTTTCCAAGCATCCCTTTAGAATATGGTGCTTATTTGGATACGATTTGTCCATAAAATGTAATAAAATTATAAAATGTTCCTATATTTAGGTTAAATTTCTTCCAAAGTAGTTTTAATTTTTATATAGATTTCGTTCTAATTGAACTGATATTTCACCTAAATATGATTTCATTTTGATTTATATAATTTTCATGTTTTATTTTATATTATGAAAATAATTTATATCAGACTTAACTATAATTCTTTTAATATCCAAATATTAACTATTGTTGATGCGTGGATTTCGGTCCTTCGGTTCTCCTCCTCGCACCCACCAAACTTGTTGATTCGGGACTAGTACCTACAAAACCAAATCGAGCTAAACTGGTGTGACTCTTGTCACACGGGCTCCGATGCTTAAGTTAGCAAGAGAATAACGTAAATGTAGTCAACTTTTAGATGCCCTTACCTCTAAGGCTGGATCGCTACTTATAGCCGTCAAGTAGTTCCAGAACTTTCTGTAGCTAACCCTAATTCACCGTTGCAGGGCCTAGGCGAAATCGTCGATCGAAGATGGGGAATTGTTGGCTGGGTCGTGGGTCGAGCCTGACCCGGGACCGAGCCCGGGTCGAGACCGAGCCAGGGTTGGGCCCGAGCCCTTCGTGGCCTAGTGGGCTCCCCTCTGATCGTGATGTGTAGCTCGACTATCGATTCCCGTTGCATAACCGTTGCCCCTACTCCCAATGCGATGCTTTCGATCTCATTGAGAGTATAGCTTTTGTAGTGACTTATCTTGTCATGTAGGCCCGAGCCGATTGAGTTTTCAAATCATTGTGGGGCCCGTGGTACCTTAGCCGCAGTGAGTTGTCCTATCTTCACGAGACAAAAGAAAGTGCATGTCGATTTTCCCTTTCCTTGCAAGACCCGAGGCAACTTGCTATACAGTTGTCACATCTATAGTAGACCCGTGACTTTGAGATCACGAGGTGTTGGGTACCGAGCCGAGAAGTCACAAGAGTGTTGGGTACTGCGTCGAGCACGCCTTGGTCCGTTGGGTAAAGACCTTTGGACCGAGAATCGTGCCATGAGCTAAGGGCTATTTAAACCCCTTCATCCTCCCCATTTCTTGTCAATCTCCTACAAGGTATTCATCTCTTTGCTCTGCTTTTTGTTGTGTTTTTTTTTATGGCTAGTCTTAATTTCGAATGGAGCTCTTCGGATGATGGGTCATCGTCGCACCCTTCGTCAGAATCTCAGTCCTATCGTCCGTTTTGGATGGATAACTCCACTCTTATGGCGAGGGACCTGCATCACTTGTGTTCGAAATACCGTATCCCGGATTCGGTTAGCCTTCGTCTTCCCAATCCGGGAGAGAGTATTGGTGGCTCCTTTCCCGGTGAAGTAGTATTTTATGCCGCGATGTTCCAATTTGGAGTCCGCCTACCGTTGCCTCTTTTCCTTCAAAACTTTTTAGCTTTTAATCAAGTAGCTCCTTCCCAAATCGTCCTGTGGTCTACTTTGATCCGTTGCTTTATTTTGTGGTTGTACCTCGGGGGCGAGCAGCCTCTAACCGTCGCAGACTTTATATCGCTCTATTACCTCAAACATAGCCCCGAGGATAACTTTCATTTTTATGTTAGCTCTCGGAATCAAGTTCTTGTTATGGGTCCCTCCTCAGTGAAGCATTGGAAGAACAAATGGTTCTTTGTTGGTGGTGACTGACTAGCCCGTGACGAGAGAGGGTTGTATTTTCCCGTCCCGACCAAGTGTAGGGAGTTGGGTAAGTAGCTTCTGAGCTCCATCGAGACTTTCGTAGATATTGATTCTTATTGGCAGTTTCCTGCAATTGTGAGCTTACCGTTGAGGCCTCCGCTTTCTATCATACCGTTATCCAGCTACCGGATATCAAGCGATGGGGCCCAGATTTGGTTACGGAGCAAAACTTAGTAGATTTTGGCTTGGCTCTCCCACTTAACCCTCCAGGTCTTTGTCGAAATCCTCTCTTCACTTTGCATGAACGTCGCTTTTTACCTTTATCTTTATTTGTAGAAATGTCGAGACGGAGTGCTTCCTTGTATGAAAGAGAACGTCGTCGAAATGCCCGAAGTTTGGGGGTCGGCTCTAGTCGGGCTTCGGATATCG
>NW_019104970.1:46006-60482 GCF_001995035.1 Momordica charantia
CCGACAGCTCCGAGGCGTTCCGCCCGACTTCATGGGACGTCTATCTCGTCCTCCCCTCGAGGTCATCGAGGGAGCTCCTCTCAAGCCTCAATCTTCCCTTGCTCTGGCCCATATAATGCTGACGCTAACGGGACAACTTACCTGGAAAGAGCATTTAGTCTTTGGCAGGGCCTCGGCGACTTATCAAGCGGGTCGGATTTTGGCCTGTCAAATCCTCAGCACATTATCAGCACGTGCCTTAGTGATCTCCACCAGGTGAGTGCTTTGTAGCTTCAATTATTTGTCATAGCATCCTCTCCTAATGTCGAATTCTGTCCTTGGCAGATTTTCAATCATCTGGTTGTATTCTCGAGTCGGGTTGCCGATGAAATTAACCACCTCCGTTGTCATTATGCTTGTTGGGAGAAGCTGGAACAGGTCATTTCTTCCTTGAACCAGGCCAACAGCCTTTTGGAGGATACCCAACGTGAGTTGGAAACGGAGAAGAGAAAATCTCGAGACGAGATGGCTAACCTGCAGAGGAGACTTGACGAGGCCAACGCTCGACTCTCTAATTCTGAATTCTTGGCCGGAGTATTCAAGAAAACTCAGGAATACGTTGACCTGCAAAACTCTGCCATGGAGTGCGGTGTTTCCTGGTCTCTTCGCCAAGTTTCTACTCAACACCCTGACATTGACTTTTCATTCCTCCCGGAGCGTTTTAGAGCCGAGCGTGACGCTCCTGACGACATGGACGACGAGTAATAGGGTAGCTTGAGCGAGTCGCTTTACTGTGTTTAATGTCCGGTTGACTTTTATGTGCTTTGTCACTACGTTGCTTGTATTTCTTTTTTGAATTATCAATTAACCCTCTTTACCAATCACTTATTGGCTTACGGCTCTAACTCTGATGGGGTTTTGTTGCTTTCATTTCCGTAGGTTTCTAACCCGTTGGCCATAGCCAATGGTTTTGTACCCGCTGTCATTTTTCGCTTTTTACTCCATTTCATGTTTTAACCGTGCTAGGTTAATCGACCCGCTTCTGGTTTGACCGTGTTGAGATTGTTTAATTGTTCTTTCCAAATGTGTCAATTAAAGTAGATTTGTGCCTCATCGCACGTGGTCGGTGCCGAGTGGTGGTCGGACCCGAGCCCTGCTCAGTCGAAAATAAGACCTATTGACAAAAATAAGCTACCAAATGGTTATCTCATAGTTCAAAATTGCCGATTAATGTAGATTTGTGCCCGTTCGCACTTGGTCGACGCCGAGTAGTGGTCGACCCTGAGCCCTGCTCGGCCTGCTCGGCTAGAGCTGGTTTTACCGTCGTCGTGTAGAGTTGGATTTACTAAGCTCACGTCGCCGAGTAGTCGGTACATATTGCCCCCTACTTTCAAGGTAGTGTATTGTAGATATCTTTTGAGAGTACGCTTGTAGACGAGGCAAGGTGTTTTATCAAAGTCGCTCAACATCTCGTTTTGGATTTAGGAGACATGGTTGATAGAGAACCAAACAAATAGGTACTTTATTGAATAAAATAAATAATAATCAGAAATCTTGCTAAAAGTAGAGAAACAAAAACAACCACACTTGAAGGAAAAAAGGAAAGATCAACAGCCCCACTTAGTAGAAGTTCTGTCGTTGCCAATTATTGAGATATAGTAGCATTCCCGCGACACTCGTTGTTCTCCTTTAATCTCTCCTACTCCACCCGGTATTGGGAACTTCATGGACTGATGGTATGTGGATGGTATCGCTTTGAGCATATGCATTGTCGGTCTTCCCAATATTGCATTGTAGAAGGTTGTGTAGTTAACGACCAAAAAGTCCACCATCTTGGTGACACTCTTCGGCCCACTTCCGTACGTTACAGGCAACTCTATCCTCCCTTCGGGAATGACCCGTTCCCCTCCAAATCCTACCAACGGTGCTGGGCTGCTCTTAAGCACCTTTTTTCCTAGATCCATAGCTTTATAGGCTGTCTAGGAGATGATATCCGCCGAGCTGCCCCCATCCACCAAAATTCGATGTACTTTCACATTTGCTATCTTCAAAGCGATAACCAGTGCATCATTATGAGGGTGGAGAAGGTGAGTCGCCTTGTCCTCTGAAAAACTTGATCGTCACCAGCCGGTCTGTAATATATGCGTGGTAGACCTCATTTTGTTCACGGTTCGCCCTAGCTTCTCGCATATCTGCCTTTCTTTTTCTCCCAGATTCTCTCTCTATGGGGCATCCCATTATAGTTCGAATCTCTCGAGCAGGGGACTTGTCGCTTTCCCCGTTTTGTGTCGTTTTAAAGTCCTCTACATACTCTTTGAGGTAGCCCCTTCGGATTAGCCCTTCCACCTCTTCTTTGAGATCAAAACAATCCTGAGTTGCATGGCCGTGATCTCGGTGGAAAAAGCAATATCGGCCTTTACTTCGTTTAGTTGACAAGGCTTTCATCCTCTCCGGCCACTTAAGCAACCTTTGGTCTTTGATCTCCATCAGCACTTGCTCGAGTGGAACGGTGGTCGGGGTATACTTTTCAAATTTTCGGGGTGGATCTTGCTGGCTACTCCGATCTCTCTTCTCCCATCTCGACCCCTACGGTTTCTCTCGACCTTTCCCTCTTTTGGTCGGTTCGCTTTCCGTCTGGCTCCCTTTTTGAGTAAAAGAACTCACCAGCGCTCATGTACCTCTGAGCTCGGCTCAGCGCCTCCGAGAAAGTACTCAGTGTTTTCTTTCCGAACGAAAAACGACAAATGCTCATCCCTGACGCTGGACATGAAGGCCAGCAGAGATACAGAGTCTGTAAGGCCTTCTACCTGCAGCTTTTCCTTGTTGAACCGAGCTACATAGTCGTGTAGACTCTCTGCCGTCCTCTGTTTAATAGTTAAAAGATAAGCCACGGGTCGGCTCCGACACCGTCCCCCTACAAACTGTGTTACGAATGCTTTTGCCAGGCTCTTGAAACTCGAGATTGACCCTCGTTTTAATTGTCGGAACCATATTCTGGCTGACTCGTTTAATGTAGTCGAGAATCCCCGGCACCTGACCGCCTCCGACACTCCGTAGATATCCATCCATTCCCGATAAGCATCTAGATGGTTCACTGGGTCGGTCGTCCCGTCGAATTGTTTCACCATGGGTAGCTTGAATTTTGGAGGGACCTTCTATTTCATGATCTCCTCCGTGAATGGTGAGTCGGCTTGATCCAGTAGTTCTTCGAGGTCGAAACCCTTCTCATTTTGGTTATGTCGCTTCTCTGAAGACTCTGGCAGATCTGTCGGTTTGCCTTTGTCGAGACTTATCGGCTCAGAGTTTCGATTATCTTGGTTGCTCTTGCCCCCGTTTGGTGCCAAGGATTTATGTTGCTTTTTTATCTTTTGGGAGTCGAAAATCTGGGTTCGTCGCCTGGTATTTCGCCTATTTGCAACTTGCTCCCTACACTGTTTGTTGATTCCTCTGTCTCGCTTTGCACTAGGCCCTTCCCTTTTCTCGAGTCTCTAACAAGGGGTACCTCGTCGGACTCTTGTTGCTCGAATTGTCGAAGGACTTGGGTCATGCGTTGCAGCATGCCCTGTACCTTGTCTTCCAAGACCGCGAACTGCTTTTGGAGTGACTCAGGGGTCGTTAGTGCATGCGCCTCGGGCAACCCCTCCTGAGGTTCCAGGTTTGACTGGTTAGTCCCATCCTCAGATCCTCCAACCTGGGGGTCGTCCAAGTTCAGCCTCCTCTTGGCAGAGGAGTTATCATCAGAGCGTCGTGGACTCCTTTCTGGTGTCATGTTGCTCAACTGGATGCTTTAAATCGTCCCCACAGACGGCGCCAATTGTTGATGCGTGGATTTAGGTCCTCCAGTTCTCCTCCTCGCACCCACCAAACTTGTTGATTCGGGACTAGTACCTGCAAAACCAAATCGAGCTAAACCGGTGTGACTCTAGTCACACGGGCTCCGATGCTTAAGTTAGCAAGAGAATAACGTAAATATAGTCAACTTTTAGATGCCCTTACGTCTAAGGCTGGATCACTACTTACAGCCGTCAAGTAGTTCCAGAACTTTCCGTAGCTAACCCTAATTCACCGTTGCAGGGCCTGGGCAAAATCGTCGATCGAAGATGGGGAATTGTTGGCTGGACCGTTGGCCGAGCCCGGGTCGGGGCCGAGCCAGGGTTGGGCCCAAGCCCTTCGTGGCCCAGTGGGCTCCTCTCTGATCGTGACGTGTAGCTCGACTATCGATTCTCGTTGCATAACAACTATATATATTATTTATTTATTTATATTTGTATCTATATATGAGTTTAATTCATTTAAAGTACTAATAATTTTGTCTTAAAAAAAGTATAATTAATTGTGTCATGGGTATGAAGAAAAATTATCATTTTTTTTTGTATAAATATCCTATAATTCATGCTTTCATATTTTAAATTTCACTCTCATCATTTATATATTTTGGGTAAGGATGAAAGCTATTTAATGGTATGAATTCTTAAATTCTCAACTTTAGAGTTCTTTTTATGTTTGTAGCTAAATAATTTGGGTATAAAAGTACTTTTTAATTGCGAATTTGATTGTATTTTTCTTTAAACCATGCAGGTTAACGAACAACTTTATTTGGCACTATATTCAAAAGTGATTCTACCTAGTTACAAATATGTTTTTATTTTATTATTATAGATTTTCATTTTACCATATTTGAAATAACTTTGTGGATAATTATCTTCAAGCGTTGTTTAAAAAATAGTTTTAAAATTAATATTAATTTTTAAAAATTACTTTTTATTTATTGTAGATTTTGTAAAAAAAAAATACTTTTAATCATCTGAAATCAATTAGGAAGTCATATTTTCTATTTTTTTAAACACACTTCACATGAATAATTCATTTTCAAAAGTACGAAGAGAAACCATTATCGAAAGAAAATCAACGGATAGAAGAAATAGAGAGATGATAACTATATGAGGAAAAAAGATATAGGTTTCTAACAACAACCTAGAGATAAATAGTCGTTTTATCGGAATTAATTATTATATCCTACTAAGAAAATCATAATGCTCTGTTGGTCTGACCAGCGCAAAGCTCAAACAATCTCGTTATAGATTATTATACTACAAGGCTCTAAATCTTTGCTTGCCTGCCCCACCATCTCCCAAAGATCGTCAATTACATTACTGACTAGATTAGCTCTCTATTTGAGGGGAAAATATGAGATTAATAGAACTTAAAATAAATTAGAAATCAAAACCATAAACCTATTATTGCGTTGATCCTATCATTAKTGTCTAATGTTGGATGTCTTTTTTCAATTTGGTCTCCTGATTTTTTAAAAGTTTGGAATTAATCCTTTATATATCGTTTTTCTAATAAAAAATTTAAAATTAAAATCAATTGACGAAGTGTTGATTAACATAGGAAAAAAAAACAAAGGGAAAAATTGGAACAACTACCTGTTGAACAAGATGACCGACTTCAACTCGTCATTCTTCTGAGTGATTTTGGCAATAGTAAAAGTAATTTTCCTATACCAAAATCACTCCCAAACATACTTTGAACGTTAGAAGCTTAAAGACACGAAGAGAATCAACTTGCAACACAATCAAATCAAGATCCGTCTCAGCAGCTAGAGGAACTCTTTCGTTGTATTGAATTATTAATCTCGACACAACTATATAATCATATCTATAATAGAATGATTCGACATCTAAATCAAAATAATATCTAATCAAATACAATTCCAATTCCTAATCGAAAATCCAAATCATATCAAATCATATCATCATATGTAATTCAAATGGTTGATAGAAACCTAAACTTATCAAATCATATAAAAAATTGTCAAATTTTCCTAGCTACTTTCATTTCCATAAAGCATGTATACTATCCTCACCCAAGAGATTGGTACCATCCCTCCCAAAGAAAATTGACATATCACTCCAATATAAATAAAAAAAACTTACTCTATTCATATATTTATATAAAACTTAGTATGTAGTAGCTTACTTGCTTAAAATTGTTTGTTTGTTATAGAAAATTGACCAAATTTTGTATACTAAGATTTTCAACATCATAAAAAAGTTATTGTTGATGATCGTTGCTTTTTAACTCTCGTACTTTCTTCTTGCTATCAAAAAGCAAAAAATATTGACGAGTGACGACCTCATAATATTATCATAGTAAAGACTTAGTTGAAAAAAAATCAATACATATATAAATGATGAAATTAGAACAAAACCAAATTAAAAAAATATCCAAATATTAGAAACCAAATTAAAACACCCAATCATTCAGTCCACAAGCAATACTATTTTACATAACTTGAAGAATGGTTGAATTCTGCTAGATAAATTATTTGATGATATTTCAATAATGAACATTAAAATCTATTATGTAAAATATTAAATGAAAATTAAAAAAAAGTTTAAATATTATTTTAGTTTCGATATTTTGGGTATTGATTCAATTGGATCATATTTTACTTTCAACCTTTGTTCATTTTAGTAATTGTTTTTTCAAACATCGGTTTGATCCCACAAACATGCCCCTATTTAATTTACAAAATTTTAACACAAACTTTATACACATAATAAAAACCTTTTAGCAAAAATTTTACATTTCAAGAAATTTAGTGTGTCGTGTTAAAATTATGATCAAAATAATTTAGATAAAACTAAAAGTGAAGGGGTCAAAATAGTCACTTTTTTAATCCCCTGTTTAGATCTTTAGATTTTAGATGGGGATTTTGAAATAATTTTCGTTGTTTGTTGAAAAGAGAAAAAGAATTTGAAATCATGTTATTTGTCCAAATATTTTTCGTTCCAAATAGTACCAATTTGGTAAAATTTTGAACTAAAACGTAAGAAATTCCAATTTTAACATTTTCTATGAAGAAAAATAGATATTTTATTTCTAAAATTTAGCTTATCACTATGCATACTTTCTTTTTTTTATTTATTTATTTTTTTTTATGGAAACGATCACTATACATATACATTACAGAGGTTAGTTTTCTATTTTTCCTTCTTGCGTTTATGTAGTTTCTTTTTTATTCTAATAATAATAATTTCATTTTTTGATCACCATTCAAGCAAAGTTCTTTGCGATTTTTAATTTTATCGAGTTGATTTGATTAAATTAATAATTTTATAATTTCGACCTTACTTGTTGAGATAAAAATATTATATTATTATTAATATAATATCCTAAATAATAAGATATTATAGTTTCATTTCTTATCAACATCCAAACAATAAATCTAAATTTCAATAATTTAGATATCTGGACCGTTGAAGCTAGAATTGACATCAAATTAATATTTAAACCTATATAATATATCAAATTTCTTAATGAAATATAATAATTACTTATGAAATAAACACTATTTATGTTAAGAATGACACATATAATCCACCAAAGTGAGCATAGTTCAATAGTAATTGATACATACCTATAATCAAGATTTTAAATGTCGATATCGACGGAAATGTCGAAGTCTCAAATTTCATGGAAATATGGATAAAATGTCGATGTTGATGGATATTTCTTTAGAAGTTAGAGACATAAAAAAATTGTAAAAAAATTAAATTAACAAATAAACATTTTCTTATTTCTAAATAATAATTAATATTAATATTAAGTATATATTTTTGACATTTTGTTGAGATTTTTCATATTTTGTCTATTTTCTTTTTTACTATAATGGAAATGTCGATTTATCCCTCATGTCGATGTCGAATCCATGAAAACATGGACATGTCTAAATGTCGACGGATATTTAAAATCATGCCTATAACCGAAACATAATTCGGATGACATACTTAAACATATTCTAAATTTTTATATAAAGTTTAGAAACTAAAATAAAATATTTAAAAATACAAATAAATAATATAAAATAAATGTAATAATGTAGAACAAAACTTACTTTCTTCACCACCATTAAAATTTTTGACAACTATTCATTTAATATATATATATATATATATATATATATCCAATTTTGTACTCTCCTCCCTACGAGTCAAATTATTGATAGACAAGAAGAGATAGGTGTTAAGATTTGTAACTTTGTTTCCATACATATACATTATTCATGAAGGAAGTTATACAAGAAATGAAGTTCATTTTTAGGTTGGTTTTAGATTAAAAAAATATCAAAATTTATCGAATCCGTTATCTCTTAATCTTTTAAAACTCTAAACTTTCTCTAATATAATAAACATTCTCAAATTAGATAATTTCCTTAAAAAATTGTCACATTTTGTAAACAAAATGTTTCTTTAAAGTACTCTTTTATTTACCCGTACAAATCCAACTCGCACATGAACAAAATCCAACGTGCCTATCAATCAAGTTCAATTCTTTCAAGTGACATGTCATTTGTGTACGTTAACGAAACAATAATTTAATAATATATATCAACTTCCTATTAATAAATTTTAACATATTTTTAAAAACAAAAAATATAATTGGAAAATGAAAGCCAAATGATTAAGAACCATATGCTATATTTAGTAAAAAATGATATATAAATTAAAAAGGCTATGGCTTTAAAGTTTTTTCCTAATTTACTTAAAATTTTTAAAATAGAAAAGTTATTTATATATACAAAAATTACCATGTAAAATTTCTGATTCGACCTATTATTGAAGGAATCCCAGTGATCCCATGGCCATGTTGAAAAAAAAAATCATTCCAAACGAAAATGGAAAATTGCCTTTTGCAAAAAAAAAAAATAAATAAATAAATAAATAAAAATTACACTGTTTAGCAAAAATATTATATGCATTTTAAAAAAATATCAATAATTTTATTTTATTTATTTTTAAAAAAATGTCATGAAGTTGACTTTTTCTTTTTTCAGATGATATATATAATAAAAATCAAATTATACTATTGGTATAAAATTTTAATCTTACTACATATTTAAAATTATATATCTTATTTTGTCATTAATGAAATTGTCTTACCAACAASGCATTAAAATTGAGTCAATATTTTTATCAATATTTTTTATATGTCCACGAGTTCGATATCGAAATAAGGAGTGAATTGACATCTCCATTATATTGCATAAAAAATTATAAAACACAAAAAATATCAGCAAAATATCCTAATATGGACATGAGGTTAAATGTTAATAATTTTTATTTAAATATTTGTGATAAATTTTGTAGTTTTATAATTTTTTCCACGAAATTTTGATATAACAATTTTTTTGGATTGATATCAATTTAAAACTTTGTTTATAAAAATGGAAAAAAAATAGAAATGAAAATGGAGGGGTGGATGCACCAAATTTCCGTGCACCGGCTGGGAATGGAGCTGCCAGCTCAGCTGGGGCGTGGCTGTGATGATTGAGGTCACCTACAAATCGCGCTTCGCCAGTTCAACTCCTATTTTATTTTTCTCTTTAACTACTTTTCACCTTTTTCTTTTTCTTTTTTTCCTTTTTTTCCCCTGTTCCTTTTAATCTAAAACTTTATTGGGAGAAGGGTGGCTTCTAGTACGATGAAAATAATAATATTAATAATTTAAAGCTTAAAATACTATTTTACCTTCAATTTTTCATTTTAATCCTTGTATTTTTAAAAGGAAAATACTTGATTCCGAGCGACATTTTTTAAAAAAGTAATGAGTTGTCAAATTTTTAATAGTGACGAGGATAAAATTTGATCAGTATTTTCCTTTTTAAAATGTCATTTTTGATTTCTACACCCTAAAAAAGTGACCATTTTGATATTTATTTAAAAAATTTTAACACAGATTCTACCCATAATAAAAACTTTTTAACATAAAAAATTGTGATAAAAAATGTGATTATAAATAAAGTTAGGAGATTAAAATGGTTACAATGACCGAAACGAACATTTTAAAAGTAAATGAACCAAAACGAACAAAAATTAGAAATACAGTAAAAAAAACTAAAATTAGAATTAAAATACCAAAAAATAGTATTTTAACTGAATTTGTATTGCAATTCACCGTTTCTTGAAAGGCTTAAAATTTGAAATGCTATTCGAAAGTTAAAGATGAGGGACCTGAAAGAAAAAAGAACCAATTGTTTTCTAAATATTTTATATTTAATTTTTTCTTTTTAGTAATTATCGATTTGTAAGTTAACCTCACCATGCTTTAGTGAGTTAAGGCAAGTTAGTGAGTTCGAATCTCCACACACATACTATATTAAAAAAAATTATCAACTTGTAAAAATTGAAATCATTGTCTACTTGACAACTATTTATCAAAAATGCTTTTTATCCTAAGAAGGTTTAAATTTTATTTTGATTTAGAAAATTTAGAATTTTTTTTTTCTATTGGTCATTCAACTTTTCAAATATTTATTTTAATCCTTATGTACTTTTTTAAATAATCATTTTTGGGTCATTTCAATTATTATGCCSCTTAATATTTGTAGATTACCCGCTTCAACTATTTGTCTCCAATATACATACCACAAATCATACTATCCATCGTGAAATGATTATTTTAGTTAGCTCAAGACAAATAGAATAAATAGTTTGAAAGTTGTCAATGYCAGCATAGCTCAATGGTAATTGGCATYGAATCCCCTCCTAAYATGATGTAAAAAAAAAGTTTTGAAAGTTTAAGAATCAAGCAGAAAACACTTAAAAGTTTTAGGCACTAAAAATAAACATATTAAAAAATTAAGAATAATTCTAAAATTTTATGAACTTGAATGAAAGAATAATTTCATTATTTTTTAAAAAATGTGTCATTCTTTGAACGAATCCAACAAAAAAAAAAAAGAATAATAAAGAAATAAGTTTTGAAAAATAGTTATTTGAATAAAATTTATGATTTAAAGAAATTATTTTTTTTAGCTAGAGATGAGTGTTAGATTGATCATGATGTTAAATTTTGGTTAACATATCAAAMATTTTTATATGTCCATGATATATACATAATAAGCGAGTGGATATTTCTATAGTATTACAAAAATATGGATGAAATCTTTTTAAAAATTCGACAAAATATTTAAAAAATATCAACAAAGAATTTTTTTACTTATATTTAAAAAGAGTTAAATCATTATTTATTAATTTAAATATCCTCTATAATTTTTTTGAAATATCCATCGAAATCACAATTTTATCAACATTTCATSGACATTGATATTTAAAACTTTGATCAAGAAACACATTTMCTTRCATAGATTCACTCATACAATCATTCGGTAAATTTCTACACCTACCATGTCCAATTGAAATTTTATCCACTTGGTTATTGGTGCATGTCTCTATCTTTTCTCAAATTGTCGTAATTCAAATCCACCATGATAGCATCACGCACCGTAGATAATTGTTCGCTAGAACAAATTCCTTTTTAGCTCGTGGCACTATCATTTACAAAATCTTATTTCCTGCTTCCTAGGAAAGTTTCGTCTCTATCAAGACCCTTTTAGTACATAGTATTTTTGGGTGAAATATATTACATAAGTTTTCAATTTGATGAAGGGCTTCATTCTCACAGAGATTTGTCAAAYAACACTCATATTTTCTCGTCAATCTAAACATAGTTCAACAAGTTAAGACATCTATATTCGACTAGAAAGTCGTTAGTTTAGATACTAATATTTCACAAAMTTTCACAATAATTTCAAGTTCACATCCTCCAATGGTATGCATTTAAGGTCACTTTGGCCAACACCATACAAATAATAATCATTTTATTTACAAAAAGGCTTATTCTAGTATTCATTTATTTTAACTACATTTTAAAACAAGATATATTTTCCTTTATAAAGTCTACCAAAAACAAAAATGCAATTGAACAATCCGACATTTCAAAATTCAAATGTTCATATATAGTTTCCTACTTTACATTAGAATATTAAGTTGGTGAGAGATACCATTTGATAAAATAAATTACTTTTAGAATCATTCTTAAAATTTAGGTTCTAAACTTCTAATTTAATTTAGTATGGGGAAAAGGTGGCATTATAAAGTAGGAAGCTTGAGCTCTTTTTTTTTTAGGGTTTTCTTTTAGTAGGGAAAAGAAAAAACATGGTATAGAAGCCTTTTTTTTTCTTTTTTTTTTTTCCTTTTTCTTTTAAAGGGGAGAGGTAGCTTTTGATTTTGGAGGACCACAATTCAAATTCAATAAAAAGAGTATTATTCTAACTAATTTTATTTAGAGGAAGAACTAGTAATTTTTTAAAGGTTTTTTTTTTAGAATATTAAAATCCTACCAATTATGTATATCAATCATTGTTACTAAAGATAAATTAATTGTTTTTTTAAATGATATATTTTTATTGACTTTTTAATTTTCATTGTTACAAATTTTCATTTAGAGTAATTGATCTTCCAAATCACGTTTTAATTAAAAATGTTTTTAATATTATACATATTTTTTAATTACAATCTTTATTTGTGAGTTTGAATGGTTTTAATCATTCAAACCATTCTTTTAAATAAATTTTTATAATTTTTTTTTATATGAACTAGTCTTTTTTATCTAAAGCATCTCAAGCAATAATTTAAATCCCAATTATTAAAGCCCCTTTTGGAGCTTGTGAGTATATATATATATATATATATATATATAATTTGTATTAAAGATAGAATAACTTTGTTCCAAAGGTAATGGAATGGTTGTGGTACCACAAAAAAAGAAAGCTGTTAGATGGATTGGAATGACATTCAATTGGCTCAAAAAATTGTTCTTTAGGGATGTGCTTCCATTTTCATTTTGAATGTGATATGTGGGACCCACAACCTCAATCGATACTCTCAAAACSTTTATTTTAATCCTTYCAGTTATAATTTTTGTCTATTTTAGTTTTTTATTTTTAAAAAAGTAACCATTTTGATCTTTGTTTATAAAATTTAAATACAAATCTTATACTCAACAAAAACCTTTTAACATAAAGCTACATAATATTACAAGAAGTTCCTTGAGTTTACTTTTGATTTTCGAAATTGTGGTTGAAAAAAAAAGTTAAAAGAGAAAATAAAGTGATCAAAATGGCACCTTTGAAAATTATAGATACTAAAATAAAGATTATGAAAATATAAATATTAAGGAAGAAAATTACTAAAAAGTACGGAGATCAAAATGGATTTTTAAAAATTATAAAAATCGAAATAAACTAAAATTGAAAATATAGTGATTAGGATATGATATAAACCTATATACATAAATAGATGTATAATTTTATATAGATATATAATTTTTAGGCATTGTCTCGTGGAGTTGCTATCTCATTTCTGCTTTTAATATAAAAAATAAATAATATATATCTATATATATATATAGATATAGTCTCTTTATCTCAAAAAGAAAAAGGGAAAAAAAATAGTCATTCTACCTTTTTCTTTTTTCTTCTTAATGCAAAACCATTATTCAAGCATGTGAAGCTTACACGTGTGTGCATCTTTTTTTCTCTTCTTCTTTTTGTGATCACTGATATTAAAAATAATTAATAATTCTAGAATRCCTTAAAAATGTTGATGGATTAAGAAAAATAATTAATAATTCTAGAATACCTTAAAAATGTTGATGGATTAAGAAAATGTTTGTTTATGCAAAAGAATGTGACGAGGTATGACCTAGTCAAGGTCGGCCATGCGAAAGAGCTCGATCTGCTCCAGGTATGATTGACCGCTGGGATAGCTTGACCTGCTCCAGGTATGATCGTGGGAAGAGCATAAGTGTCCTTGGAAAGGGATGACCAGCTCAAGGGGTCAAGATCGGTTGACTCGAATGAGCTGAATTGTGAGAAATGAGCTGAAAGGCTACTTGACGAGGAAAGACCTGCACAAGGAAACAAACACTCTGATACTTAAGTCAGTTTTGAGTCCGACCTTAGTATCGAGGCTAAGCTAGAATATCATACCTGACTGAAGAGTGAAGTACTCGATTTGTAGGTTGAGGTATCCGACAAGGAATCCAACCAGCAGTTGCGCATGTCGGGACCAAAGTCGACCTATCGGGAGTAGCTATTTCAGTTCATACTCTTGTCATCTGGAATTTGACTAAGCATGGAAGGTTGTTCCTCCCTTGAATGATCTTCAAAAAAGACGTTCARGAAACGCCTCAGGTCGGCCATTAGGCAAGGCCATAATGAGGTCGGCCATTAGGTAAGACCTTTAGATCGGCCCTCAGGGGAGGTCTTCAAGTCGGCCACTTCAAATCGGCCACTAAAGGGAAGATCTTCAAGTCGGCCACTAAAGGGGAGATCTTCAAAGTTAGACATTTCTCTATCCTCCATGTGGCAGTACGATTTTCACCCAAAACAATGTTAAAGTCCATTATTCAAAATTTCGACATAAATAATATTGAATTTTCAATATATAACCAATTGTCAATATTCATCGGTTCCATGTCAAAACTAATTAGCACTGAAAGGAGTAGTCCAYCTATATTATAAACCATTGTTAGGTCCATTTTCTTATGTGAGATCCTTAACATGCCCCTTAAGATCGTGGCTTCTTTTGACTCATCGATCTTGGCCGGATCCCATTTTTGGACCAGATGCTTGTTTGAGCTTTTG
>NW_019104971.1:49910-61699 GCF_001995035.1 Momordica charantia
CAAAGCCCGACACTCATCTACAGAGGCTTGGCGTTCGACCTTGCTATTTATCCCCAAGGCCTTGAACTGTGCATCGACCCTTGACCGTTTTTACCCAAGGCCCCGATGACTTCACCATCTATCGGCCCTTGACCATTTTTACCCAAGGCCCCAATAGTATTCCTTTCAAAAGACTCCTCGCATCGACCCTCGACCATTTATACCCGAGGCCTCGACACTCATCTTTATCCAATATTGGTGTATCGATCCTTTGACCGTTTTTACCCGAGGCCTCGATACCCAATTAATGACGTATCAGCCCCCAACCATTTATACCCGAGGCCCTGACACTCACCCATTCACTTTCTCCAAGAATCCAACTCTCACCAGAATCTTATTATATACTTTCTTAAGCCATGACCCATGCGTCTTTCAGCTCACAAACACAATTCAGCATACTTCCACAACATAAACAACATCCTATTGATGAAATGATAAACCAATCATACTTTCACAACATAACATTTCTTAACAACGGCTCCACAATGAGTTTTGTCACAACAAAGCATAACCAAACAAGTTTTAAACAATTAGAGCCCAACACAGTTCACCCAAAACACTTAAAATCCAACATCAATATTCAATAAGCGTCGCTAGATATAATAAACACACAAAACACGCCGAACAATTCATGCATATTCTGACAACAAACATCCCCACAGCAATTCTCAGCAGTTTAGCAAAGCAGAATTTACACCATTATCACCGACAAATATTCAACAACACTCCAAGTATGCAGATTACCACAACCGAGAGCTACCGAACACATCAGCGCATCAAAAATAATATCGAACATCACAAACAGCACATTAGAGGCCCTCTAACACACATTAACACACGCACACGCCCGTTGTCTACTTACTTTGTTATGTCTCAAAACTCTCACAAGAGTCCTACTTGCTACTACGCCATGCCTCATGCATTAATAATCTCATAATAGTCTAATATGCGATACACCAAAATGATCATGTGTAAAAACCAATCAATTTAAAATAGTCCAACATGATCCAACAGCTCCAACAGACATCGTTCACAGAAGAGGCACAACCAACAACTTAACCAAAATATAATTGATAGATGTGTAGCATACATCAAACATAACTGATTTCTCATAAATCTTCAATATGCTTTCGAAACAACAAATTTTAGTACCAGTATACAATTTTCATCATGAAAACCAATTAAAGCACAACAACAATTCGAACATAGTCATCCAAGATTACTTGGTTACAATTTATTCTCACAACCACATAATTTTCCCGGGATATATCAACAGTCTTTCAACAATGACGTTTACTAAATGATAACAACGATAAGCAATCATGCAAATATCACACGTGGGCACACGAGCAAACAACCATATCATATCAGCACACAACAACCAATCCCTCAAGTAACAAACTACTTACACACTCGCGCTGCTAGCTCCTTGAGTCGGATTGAAATTGAACCTTACTGAAACGATGGTGAAAGTGTTGGGGCTTGTAGATCTTGTGCCGACAAGGTCTAGATGTCACGGATCGGGCTTCGTTTAGGTGTGGGTTAATATCGAGAGTCACCGGTGGGCCAGAAAACGCCACCAAGCACGCTGGGCGTCGCAAAAACATACGCGGGGACACCGAATAAGGGCTATTCTTGTGTTGGCCGTGAGTTGTCGGGTCGTTGAGGGGTCGTGGGTTGCTGCAGTACAAAGTTGGATGAGCTGTCGTGTAACGCCCCGAGTTCTTCAGGTTAGTTAGTCTTGATTTGAGAGATTTTTCTTTTAATTTCAAAGTGAACGTTAATTGAATTTATTTATTTTTGTCGGGCTCTAACAATCCAATGAAACGATTTTTAACCGAGCTTGGTATGATGGGTCTTGGGTTGAGGGAATGGACTCCTCCTTCTTTGGGTTTGGGCTTGGATGATTGGGCTTAATGGGAAAATTGTTTTAAATCAAAACAAAAGGGGGAAACCCTAATCTCTTCTTCCTCTTTCCCTCCCTTTGTTTCTTAGCCGATAGCCCCCAAGTTTCCCATCCTTCTTCTTGTTCAGCCGGCAGCTGTTCTCCGNTGCAGCAGATCAGTGGATCGTGCCACCGTGGGACGCCGGGAATCGCAAAGACGCCGCCGCTGATGTCGAGAAACGCCCGTGGTCTCGCCAGAGGTGGGAAGCGGCTGGGCGGCTGCAACAAGAAAGGGAAGGGAGGAAGAAGAAGAGGAAGAAGAACAAGATGGGGCTAGGATTATTTTGTTTTAATTCCCTTTTCTTTAACTTCTTTTAAAACCTAAAAGCCCAAACCCTTATTCTTGAAGGTGGCCCAACTAAACAAAACAATGACCCAAAACAATAAGCCCAATAATTATAGTTGAAACATCAAATAAAACCCACAACCCTAAACAAAATAGTTAACTTAAACTCTAAAACCCAAGAATAATAATTCCAAGAAAAGTAGAATTTATGAAGGAAAATCCTAAAACCCCTGAATTTGAGATTTAACTAAAAATCTCCTACACAGGTCGAGAACTTAAATTATCTTAATCCAATCAAATTAAACTTAATTCTAATTCAGCCAAAAATTAGTATTTCGAAGTTAGAAGATCTAAGAATTAAAGTTATCAGCTTAGGGAAAGATCCAAAGAAACAATTTATCTCTTAAAATAAACGAGTCAGAGAACGCGGGGCGTTACATTATCGTTGTGTCGATATGAGCTATTCTAATGACAGCTCATCTTTGATGCTAGATGAGTTGCTCCTATGGGAGCTCATCGTTGGTGTTGATATGAACTATTCTAATGACAGCTCATCGTTGATATCAAGATGAGCTACTCCAATGGGAGCTCATCGTTGGTGTCGAGATGAGCTACTCCGATGAGAGCTGATTTGTTGACTTAAAAGTGAGTTATCTTATAGCTCTTCCATAACGTCGAGATGAGCTACTCCGATGAGTGCTCATCTGTTGACGTAGAGGTGAGCTATCTCATAGCTCTTCCATAATGTCGAGATGAGCTACTCCGATGGGAGCTCATCGTTGGGGTTGAGGTGAGCCCTATCTTTGCAAGCTATAGTCTTAGGATCTGTCTACTATCCAGCCTTAGGAGAGACATTCACCTTAATGGCACGTTGCTTGAGTTGGGAACTTTGAGAAGCTCGACCAAAGAGTTCGATTCAGAACTTGAAGAAGCTTTACTTATGCTGTGTGCTTGAGAGTTTGCGCATGGAGCTTGGATTTAGCTTGATTTAAGTTAGACGCTGAGCTTGAGCTTGGAGCTTGGATGAGCTTGGGCTAAGTTGGGTGTTTAGGAGTTTGAAGTTGGAGCTTGACCTAAGTTGGGCGCTTAAGGTTTAACATGCGTACTTTATGCTTAGGTGTCCCCATTGAGTATAAGTTAGCAACTCTTATGTAAGGTGTCATGCTTGCTCGAACATGATCTGATGATGGGAGTTCATCCTTAAGATAGAGTGGAGCTAAATGGTGGCTCTTTTCTAGGCTGAGGTGACCTGTCTCATGTGATCTTATTGTTTTGACCGAGATGAGCTGTCTGATGAGAGTGCGGTTTAGCTGAGATGAGGTATTTGATAGAAGCTTCTTCTTTAAGTGGGGGTGAGCTAACTGATGGAAGTTCTCCCATTAGTTAGGGAAGAGCTATCAAGTGGAAGCTTCTCCTTTAGACGATGATGAGCTCAGCTATAAGCTCTATCTTTAATTGGGGATGGGCTATCTCTGATCCAATGACCTCTTCCATGAGAACTCATCTTTTGAGTTGATGGAGGTTCATACTTTAAGGGAAAGTCATCGTTTAAGTGAAAGTCATCTTTAAGTGTTGGTCATCCTTGAGGTCAAGGGTGAAGGCTTCCTCGAGGGGGAGGTCATCCACAATGATAAGGTATTTCTCTTGGAGTAGGTCTTCCAAGAGAGAAAGTCATCCTCAAGAGTAAGGTCTTCTTTGAGGGGAATGTCATCCGTAGTGATAAATTCTTTCGCTTGGAGTAGGTCTCCATAAAGAGAAAGTCGTCGTCTAGGTGAGGTGTTCCTCGAGGAGAAGGTCATCAATAATTAGTAGATCTTTTTGGAGAGAAATTTGTCCTCAATGTGAGGTTTCCTCGAGGAGAAGGTCAACCATAGTGATAAAGACTCTCTTGGAATAGGTCTTCTACGAGAGAAAGTTGTCTTTAAGGTGTGGTCTTCCTCGAGGGGAAGGTCATCCGTAGTGATAAAGTCTCTCTTGAAGTAGGTCTTCCAGGAGATAAAGTCATCCTTAAGAGTGAGGTCTTCCTCGAGGGGGAAGTTCATCCATAATGATAATATCTTTAATGGAGTGAACCACAGTTAATGAATGTCTATTAATTTAAATAAAGAGTTTAATTAATTAATCTCGTATCATTGAAACTTCTAAATCTGTAGGTCCATTATGTCCCCTTGCTAGGTCACAACAGGTAAAATGATGATCAATAATTTGTAAGAATTTGAAAATGTTCAAATTTAATAAGGGAATGTGTATAGCGTATACACCGTTAATATAATGTATGTATTGATACGTTATATAATTAATTTAATTTAAATAAGAATTCTAAATTAATATTATATTGTTATGAGAGAATTATTTCAATAAGATTCAAACAAAATTTAATATGAATTGGATTAAAGTTAAAACTATATGTTAAAATTAATGTGCATGAGATACATGTTAAAACTATAGGTTATGAGAGAGATGTGCATTTGAATAAAGTTCTAATTAAATATATGATAGAATTAAAACAAGTATATAATTATTTAAATAATTCAATTACGTTTTTCTTTATTTAGTTTATAATTAAATTGATTTTGAATTACCTAAATAACTCACTTTCTTGCAAAAGGCAAGGAAGTAGATTATGGTGAGCTAGGGAGTTAACTTATTCCCCACTCCTCACTCTTCTTTAAATGCAAAGGGTTTGCATTGTGGAAGAGTTGATGCATTTTAAGAACTCTCTCAAATTAGCTTTTCTCACAATCTTTCTAAAAAATTCCTCGTTTTAAAGACGGTTCCCACAAATCGGTTCTCGTCTAGAGGATAGCGAGGAAGTCCTTGTCGTGGTGGTATCGGTGTTCGATTTGTCTACGTTGAAGAATGATCTTCAAAGATATGTTCTCCTTCTTTGTGTTCCTTATTTCTTTTCTTTGTAGCTTTTCTTAAAACAAAATCGAAGCACAAGCGTTCACGCACTTCTGCTGTGGGATTCGATTGGTTCAAATTGTTTTTAAGAAGCTTTAAGGAATGATCTTTAATTTACAAAACTCAAGTAAGTGGATTATGTCATAAGTTACCGCCTTGTATGTTTTGTTGTGTTATTGATTGATTGTAAGTGAATTATCTTATATATGTTACCTTGTTTTTTATTGAATTATGTTATTTATGTTGCTCAAATATATTTTGCTATTGAGTGGTGGTCATGGTTAAATAAATATAATGGTTAAATTTCATGTATTGCAAATTGTGGTATGATAATGTGGCTTTATCATTTCATTTTAAGTATGCTCAATAGTAAAGCATGTTTGGGTAAAGCATGACATATGTGTGACGCATTGCAGTCGTAGTTAAGTTAGTAGTTTTATGTTACATGGATATAGGTAATAACACTCTACTTCTCCACTAGAATTCTCACTGCCACTGAAACTCTCACTACCCTCGCTATATCTCTGCTGCTGCTTCCCATTGTAATTCATCTTGCCCTTCCCTTTGTTTTGAGCAACCAAAGTTTATTCGACCCCGTTTTCTACCCCTGAAGTAGATACAGACATTTTCCCTAATTTTCTCAGGGCTTTCTTAGATAAGGCGGCATCACAAATAGCTGAAAATTTCAAGCTATTATCCCCTAACGAAATCGACACCACGGTCTTCATCGTCTTCAACTATCAGGCAAATATGTCAGCAACCTCATAACCTTCACTTCCTCATCGATCTTGATATCCATCCCTTCGAGTTTATTCAAGATGTCGGTGAGTTCATTAATGTGGGAATTCACCGAGGTTCCCTCCTCCATGTGGATGTTAAAATACTTCGTCCATAGAAATATTTTCGTATTGGCAGAAGGTTTTTCATACCTGTCTTGCAAAGCCTGAAATAACTCTTTTGCAGTTGTCTCTTTCGCCACGAGACTGCAGACACTCATCGATAATGTCATTCTGATATTTGCAATGGCCTGCTCATCTATCTCATTCCAATCCTTATCAGTCATCCTTACTAGTCTCTCTCCCAAAGTCTTGTGTATCTTATTGCATGTAAGAAGATCCATTATCTGCATATTCTCTCCATTGAACTTCAGGACCCTTTCATAATAATGGTGTGCTTGATATCTGTCACCCATGATGTTACAACCTTACAGCTCTGATACCAATTGTTGCGAAGTTGACGACCCTGAATAATTTTGAAGGGATGTGAATCCCGGAGCGGAAGCGGACCGTTGTTCATGATATTTGGGAAAAACAAAATCTAAGGGTTAAGATGAAAAAACAGGGGAAAATCATACCTTTGAAGAACTTTTCTTCAATGAATTCCCCTTGAACACCACCACCGAGTCTTCCTCGCTATCCTCTTGGGTCTCGAGACCGTGCTTGTGGGAGCACCTCGTTTGGAATGAGAGGGAGTGTTGAGAGAGGGCTTGAGAGAGATTGGCAGTTCAACTATTTTTGTTCTGTCTCTGTATTTTGCAGAACTGCAAAACGAAGAACACCAAAAGCAGTGACGTGGGGTAACTCCCCACGTCACTTAACTACCCACTCCCCTGCAATTTTGCAGGGGAGTTAATTATTAATATATATATTAATAATAATAATTAATATATATATATATATATAATTTATTMATTAATCATATTAACTAATAAATATAATTACTTATTAATCTAATTAATAATTAATTAATAAATATATATATAAAAATCAAATAAATAATTAACACTTAATTATTTGTTATAAAATTAGAATCATATTCTAAAACATTTCTCTCACATAATCTATAGTTGTAATGTACATCTTATGCACATTATTTTTAACCTATAGTTTTAATATGAATCATATTCGTATTAATTTTATTTGAATCTCATTCAATTAATTTCTCTCATAATATATAGTTTTAATTTTGAATTAACTATATATTATAAATTTGAACAGTTCTTCCAAAAACTTGATCCTCTTTTTACCCGTCATGAGCTAACAATGGGACCTAATGGACTTACAGATCCGAAGCTCCAACGATACGAGATTAATCGGTCAAACTCATTGACCGAGTTAATCAACATTCGTTAACTACAGGTCATTCCACTAAAGACCCGCAGTTGCACTCTTCTCACTGCAGAATGTTTTCGTGTCCATAGATATACGACCATTAATGACGAGTCAATCCTTCACGAGTGCTCGTAACTCAAGTCGGGTCAAATTACCGTTTTACTCCTGAGTTACATCTTACTCCTTAAATATCACTGCTCCTCTAATGAACAACCCGGTTATAGTCCAACCAATAACCGGAAGTCCCTCTCAGGCCAATGAGAGGGTGGGGCCCCTTGTTCAAGTCCCGGAGTCAGCATTTAAGGGAACACTCCTCTACTCCCCTAAATTCGGAGAGGAGTGAATTTCATCTTGTGAAGTTATGTTCCTAGCTCTCCACTCGATCTCGTCCCCAAAATGGTAGGAATATTGAGTCGGCAACTCGGGCCACTCTCACCCATACAGATCAAAGGACGAACCCTCGCGGGCAGGAGTCCATAACTCACTCGGGATTGAGAATGAGTTGCCTGGTCATCCTAAGAAACAGCAATCTATTAGTTAACGGTGTTACATCTAAAGATTGACTATTTCGTGGTCCGGTCTTATACAAACTCATTGTATAGGATACCCTCACTCGCATGTCTCCACAGGAACGACCTGGATCAAGTTGTCTGTAACCTTTACAGAGTGGGCCGTATCCATAGTGTTGCCAGGATAAGGTACTCAGCCTTATCCATATACTATAGACCCTTTAGGTTATTCACGGGACATTATCCACTTGTATATCAGGGTATATCAAACATATACCTCGTATATCAGGGGTATATCAATTATACCCCCAGTATATCAAATATATACCCAGTACATGTACTGTCACGGTCACACTAAAATAACCTCGGATGTTTAGTTTATTTGATTTTGGACAATGCAATGCTATGAATTCAACAACAAATTTATTGAATAAAACTTTATTGAATATACATTTGTTTTTACACAACAGACAAACGACGAGTTTAGGGCAACACACCGAACAAATTTCCCCTTCACAGAGATATCCAAACACAACCAAAAATATGAAAATAGGAAGAAAAACAGTAAAGCACAAGATAATAACACARCAAATTTATATTAGTAAACCACTAAGGGCTACATCTAGTCTTCCACTTAGACGTGGGTAATTCACTAATGATTGTAAAAGGATTGGATACAAAACACTCCTCAATAATATCCCCTAAAGATCCTAACAAAAGTCTCCTAGCTTCTAAGTATTATAAACACTATACTTAAGTACAGGAATGAAAAGCTGACAAATATAATAAAGATACAATACCCCGAACAAAGATGATCTTGATCTCTCCAATTTATAATGCCAACACCCGAGCCGCTGCCACAAAAACTACCAGGAAAAAGACCGTAAATATACCCCAAAAAATTCTAACGGCTGCTCCTTTTTTTCTTCACGGCTGCTGCTCCAACCACAACACACATATATATGTGTGTTAAACGAGGGCAACTAATAAAGTTGATTTTCAAATAAGTTGGGCCTTCATGGCCCAACAGCTTTCCCTTTTTTTATTTATTTATTTTGTATCCACAACCTAACATGATCTTCGTTAGATTCGAAGACGGACACAAAATTAAGACTACAAAGGTTGTATCTCTCTATTCCTCTTTACTTTCATTTATCCCTTCGGAACACATTATTGCTTGTATTAAAACAATTTCAATTCTCTAATAATATTGACTCGCATAAGTGTCATCCTTGCAAGTAGATGTAGGTCTTAATGGATTGAACCATATTAAATATTGTGTTGATGTCTCATACATACTAATTTTAGTTCTTTATCGAATATGTCCGGCATATTGAGTTGCTTAAAAATACTTATATAGTTACTATTTTAACTAAATAAGAATTTGAAGACAATTGGAATATGGTTTAGGTAAGCCAAAAGCATACTCCACACGAGCGTCGTTGTCAAGGGCTCAGGCGCGGGCCTTTCTTTTCGGAACAAATTTCTTTTCCTTTAGTTTTGAACCTATCAATTACATGTGGTCCGCTCGGAGGGAATGAAGGATTGTAGTTAGTATGCTAAGTCAAAAGACACGTGGCATGCGTGGAGAAGGTCGTGGCCAATCAAAGACACGTGGAGGACTCTTGTTTTTTGAATTACTTTTTATTTAAAAATAAAAAATTCTATTTATTGGGTCTTCCATCTACAGCTTATTCGCACCACTTCATACGATCCGATCTTTCCCTTCCTTTCCTTCACTACTTCATCCTCTCATTTTGTTCTTAAGGATTTTTTTTAGCACGAGTTTGATTCCACTATGTTATGACAAGTGCACATCTAAGTTAGAGGTTGTGTTAACCTTAGAGAGCATTTCAGCAATATAATGATTTAGCACCAAAGTCGTGTCGAATTTTGTTTTCAAGACAGTGGTTCTGCCCATGACTCAACGACGATTTCTTTTAAATGTTCCAATTTTGTCATTCTCTTTTCCAACAATTTGAAAGCAAAAACTTTTACTTCATGGATACTATTTGATCTCGAAAGGTCTTGCCAAACTTTTCTAAATTGGAACCACTCGACGGGTCCAATTGCTGTCGTTAGTCCCATAAGCTACTAATCTTCTTTGAGTAGTTGGATATCGATTACATTCTCATCGCTACTCATCCTGTCACCATCGCTGCTGCTGCTGCTGCTACCACTCAACTCGCTACCATGGCACTACTCAGCCTGCTACCACCGCTATCGCTGGTGGTCAGTCTATCGCCGCCACTTTAGTTGGTGCTGTTGTTCCTGAAATGTCCACTCTTGCTGTCATCAATACTAACAAATTCGAGAAAGACAATATGACGGTCCGCAGGCATCTCCTCAACCATATGAATTATCTCTATTTGATCTGTTCATTGTCCAAAAATATGCAAAGATTATTTGAGATACTTTAGAGTCTAGATATGGTAGGGACGATGCAGGTAGGAAGAAGTACGTTATATGTAAATGACTGCAATTTGTGATGTCAAACGATAAAACAATAATGGACCAAGTTCACGAGTATGAAAACTTGGTGGCTAATGCTGTCTGAAGGCATGAAGATATGTGAGATTCTTGAGGCGAATGTATTGCTAGAGAAAATTTCCCCTTGGAGTGATTACCGCAACCACCTGAAACACAAGAAGAAGAGTATAACCCTACAAAACTGATCAGCCACATGCGAACAGAGGAAGCTAATAGGCAAAAGGATAAACTTTCCTTTCAATCATTGAATTAAGTTAAGGCTAATATGGTTGAATGTTCTAGTACTTCCAAGACAGATTCAAGAGCAGGAAAAAAAAAAACAAGTCCTAAAGATAGAGCACAAAAGACTAAAGCATTCCAAATCCAAAATATTGATGGAAGAATCGAGAAATCAAAGCTAGTCTATTATGTATGTGGAAAATTTGGCCACAAATCCAAGCAATTCAACCAGAAGAAAGACAAGCAAGAACAAAAGTATGTTTCACAAGCCAACCTTGTTGAGACAGACGATATATTGTTGTCGTTATTGTGGAAGCGGATCTGGTGGAGAACAATGTTGATGCCTTTCCAACAAACAAACTTTTTAATCAATAGAATGCCCTCAAAACCTCTGAAACCTTCATTTGAATGTCTTTTCTCAAAGAAACCATATTGCAGTTGCTTAAAAATCTTTTGGTTGCAGGTGTTATTCATATCTCAAAACACAAGGTAAGAATAAGTTTGATAAGAATACCTATTCATATATTTTTGTTGTATATAGCACTTCTGCTATCGTTGTTTAGATCCAAACACTAATAGTATATACAATCTAGACATGTTATTTTTTATGAATCTATCATGCCTTTTAATAACGCAACAACGCACTACGCCTTTTAATAGATGTTGTAGGTAACTACAGCTCAAGAACGGACACAATTCTACTCTTTATTGCAGAAACACAACCTGAAACCATTGATGGCCAAGTTGGAATAAATGCGCAATATGCTTCAGCACAAATAATTCAGACTACAAATACTATCCCATAATCACAAGACAAAAGTCACGGTAGCAAAACCGTTAACAACAAAGTAATCATTCAATTGCACTTATTAACATCAAAATGGCAAGTGAACCTGAGCCAAAACATTTCATAAGTGTAACGCCCCACGTTTTCTGACTCGTCTTTTTAGAGATAAATAGTGTCTTTGGATTTTTTCGTTATGCTGATAACCTTAATTCATGGATTTTATAATTTTGAAATTCTAATTTTTGGCTAAAGTAGAATTAAGTTTAATTTCATTGGATTGAGATAATTTAAGTTCTCGACCTGTGTAGGAGATTTTTAGTTAAATCTTAAATTCAGGGGTTTTAGGATTTTTCTTCATAAATTCTACTTTCCTTTGAATTATTACACTTGGGTTTTAGAGTTTCGTTAACTATTTTATTTTGGATTGTTGTGGGTTTTATTTGATTTCTAGAGTGTAATTTTGGGGCTTATGGTTTGGACCATTGTGGTTTTAGTTGGG
>NW_019104972.1:6215-21528 GCF_001995035.1 Momordica charantia
AAGAAGAAGAAGAGGGGTGGGTGACGGCTAGGGCAACAAGGGAGGAGAGAAGAAGAAGATGAAGTTTGTTTTCTTTTTTTTTCTCTTTTCCTTTGTTTTAAAACCAACTTAGCCCAATAAAGGCCCAACAAGTCCAGGCCCAAGAGAAAAGAAATCCATTCCATCTTAAAACAAGACCCATTACACGAAGTCCGGTAAATATAAATTTAACTGGAGTTTAGAGCCCGATAAATATGTATAAATTTAATTAACAATTAATTTAGAAATTCAATGAAAAATCTCCTGATTCGAGACTAACTAACCTGAGGGACTCGGGGCGTCACAAAAAGGGTCTTATAACTCCATATGTTGGACATGTATGATACTTATTATACACCAATATTATATACAATATATTTTTAAGGTCATATATTGTAAATATGGTATGGTACATGATAAGAA
This sequence comes from Momordica charantia, assembly GCF_001995035.1. Next base: position 6,657 of record NW_019104972.1, read on the forward strand.
TCATGGTGTTCCGCACGTCTCCACTAGACCTATTACACGAGCCAAGGCTAAGAAGCTTCAACAAGCATTCCTTATTCACGTACAAAATTGGATAGGCTCAGTTCAACCTTTATTTCAGATGCTGCAAAATAATCCAAGAGAGGACGATGTTGTGAAGGTCAACGTTTGCAAGATTGACGTTGTACCAACATTTTAAAAATTCATTTGTTATTTCTAAGTCATCAAATTTTGCTTGTAATTTTTGAGTTTTTTGTCTTCCAAATTATGGTTTCAACTTTAGATTTCAATTCTGGGAAGTTATTAAGTAGACCAATTGTGGTCATTACTACTTATGGGTTTTATTTTGGAAAGTGAAGGGTTGGGGTTTCCCTCATATAATGGCTATAAAAAACCCCATCCAAGCTATGTAAAAGGCAGATTTTAGAGGAATGAAATTTGATCTCTCAAGAGACATTTTCTTTAGAAATCACATTTCCGTTTCTAAGGTTTCTTGCAATTCTTGTGATAGATTGCATTTTGAGCCATTCAATCCAGCCTTGATCAAGTTTGATTGTGGAATGACTCATTCTAGAACAAGATTTCCACTCTTGCTTCTAGATCTTTGATCATAGAGGTAATCAATTTCTAGCCTTTCTCTGGGTTGATTCTAACTTGTTTAAGGAGGTGTTAATTTCTTTGATTCAAGGGTTCTTGCTCAACAAAAGCTTGGATGATTGGGCTGAGAATTAGAATTGCCTTATCATTTGGTATCAGAGCGCCAGGTTGCATCTTTGTTGCCTACTCTAGAATTGATTCTATCTTTCATTTCAATTTTCCAGTGTTGATTTCTTGAAAAAAAAATAAAAAAAATAAAAAATTATCCAGAAGTTGTTCAAGTAGTGTTCTTGAGTTGTTCATTCATATTTCTCTCCAATCAGTTTCAAATTGCACGAAACATTGTTGTTCATTGATAGTTATAATCAAATCTTGTTGTGACTGTCCAAATTCGTAACTGCAGCATTTAATGATTGTAATGCCTATTGAAACTCCTTGATAACGTTCGAATTTAATTGTTTCTTCTGAAGTGAAACGTTAGATCTGAATGTTACCGTTCAAAGTTAAGAAGACCATTTAGTCAAAATCGTAAAGTAATATATTCGTTTTTGGAATTCCGTCTCTGTGTGCAATTTTAACGGAAAAATCCTGCTTTGCTTCTATACTTTATTCTTTTCAGATTTGAAGGAATTTGTCATTCAAATTTATTCTCTTTGCTTCATAAAGACTAATTCCATCATATTTAGGGCTGTCTCTTTATTTGTGTGGCACATATCTCTAAATTTCGTAGAAGGCATCCTATCGTTGTTTTCTTTGTTCTAGTTGAGATTTCATAATTATCTTGTCTTGGCTGTTTTGTAATGTTCACTATTACAAGAATTGCTTGGACCACAAGTTAGCCTACCCAATATCAACAGTTAGTCACTTTCCCAAATAGCCTACCTTTGTGTGTGATAGACACGATTGTTCCGAGTGAAAATCAGTGAGTTCAGTGTGTGAGGTCCTAAACATATTTAACTATTGTTTGTAATGTCATGAATCCAGATGGGGGAAATGGAGCGGATATTAGTGAAGCTAGGTGGAGAGAAGCACAAACCGGGGCCATTACTCATTTAAACCAAGTAATTAGTACCTTGGCAGAACGGATGGAGCGAATTGAAGTAGCTTTAGGAAATCCTCAAGGAAGGGAAGTTAATGAAGGAGTTGAAAATGAAGAAGAAGATGACAATGTAACCCTTTTAGTCGGGCACAATCCAAGGGGAGGAAGAGGTGCAGGCCGAGGGAGAGGAAGGGAAAGAAGAGTGGGAAGATAAATGTTACCACTAAGAAGGGTTGATACGGAGTACCAATATGAAAGGGAAGAGAGAGGGGCTGGAGGAGTGAAGCTTAAAATTCCATCCTTTCATGGGAGATCAGATCCGGAGGAGTATTTGCAATATGAAAGCAAAATCGAGCATGTATTTGATTGCAACAATTTTAGTGAGGAAAGAAAGTTGAAACTTGCAGTGGCTGAATTTTGTGATTATGCCAATATTTGGTGGACATCTTTGAAATCAGAATGGAGGAGAAACTATGAAGAACCAATTGAAACTTTGGAGGAATTACAGGCCTTAATGAGGAAGAGGTACATTCCTAAGCATTATTCTCGAGAACTCAAGCAAAAGCTCTATGCGTTGCAACAAGGATCCAAAAGTGTGGAAGACTATTAAAAAGAAATGGAGGCACTTATGAATAGAGCTGGAATTGATGAAAATGCAGAGGATACAATGGCTAGGTTCCTTGGCGGGTTGAATCGATCATTGGCTCATCAAGTGGATAGACAAACTTATTTTGATATGAAAGAGTTGTTACACCTTGCTGTCAAAATTGAAGGCCCATTAGCATGAGAGAATGGGAACTCCAAGAGGTATACTTCTTCTAAGTCAACTTCTTTTTCTACTAATACTTGGAAAAAGAATGCAAATTTCAAACCTAGAGGAAAGTATGAGCTTGATAAAAAGGACAAGCCTGAGAGCTCCAAGGGCAAGGAAAGAGTGAGGGATCTAAAGAGGTTCGAGAGAGAAATAGGGACATCAAATGTTGGAAATGTCGAGGGATTGGTAATATTATCCGTGATTGTCCAAACAAGAGAGTCATGATCATTAAGAATGGAGAAATTGTTACGGATGGTGAGGAAAGTGACCAAGATAAGCTAATTGAAGAAAAGCTCCAGGAGGATGAGGAGGAATTGGAAGATGGGAGTCATTTGGCACTTGTTACAAGGAGACTTCTTAACAGTCAAGTTAAGGGGGATGATGTTAATGACCAAAGAGACAACCTATTCCACACACGGTGTTTAGTTAATGGGACTCCTTGTAGTCTTGTTATCGACAGTGGTAGTTGCACCAATGTAGTAAGTACATTCTTGATCAAAAGGCTGCAAATTCCAACTCAACACCATCCTAAACCTTACAAGCTTCAGTGGCTCAACGATAGTGGAACAATGAAGGTTGTTTCTCAAGCTTTAATTTCTTTTACCTTAGGAAAGTATAAAGATGAGATTTTATGTGATGTATTACCTATGCATGCCGGTGACATCTTGCTTGGCCGACCTTGGCAATTTGATAGGAAGGTCATCTATGATGGTTATTTGAATAAGTACTCTTTTACAAAAAATGGTAAAAAAACAACTCTTGTACCTTTGCGTTTGGTAGATGTATTTGCTGATCAATTAAAGTTGGAGAAGAAAAGAAAAGAGTTTGAAGAAAAAGAATTGAAAGAAAAGAAGGAGATGGGTGAAAAAATAGAGGAAAATGAGAGAGAGAGAAAAAGTGGAGAAAAGAGTGAAAAAAGAGATGAAATTGATAGAAAAGAAAAGAAAGTCAGTTGTTTGGCTAGAGTGGGAGAGGTGAGAAGAGCAATGTTTTCCCAAAAGCCCATATTTGTACTTATGTACAAAGAAGGGAATTTGGCTTCTAACGATAACCTTTTGCCTTTGCCGAGTTTGTTTCAACCTCTTTTACAAGAATTTGAGGACGTGTTCCAAGAAGATATACCTAAAGGATTACCTCCAATTAGAGGTATTAACATCAAATAGACTTCATACCGGGGGCTACCATTCCAAATAGGCCAGCTTATAGAGCAAATCCAACTGAGACAAAAAAAATTCAAAGGCAAGTGGAGGACCTCATGGAGAAAGGCTATGTTCGAGAAAGTTTGAGTCCATATTCTGTACCAGTCATATTGGTGCCAAAGAAGGATGGAACTTGGCGCATGTGTGTGGACTGTAGAGCCATCAATAAAATCACTGTAAAGTATCGTCATCCTATTTTTAGGCTAGATGATATGCTTGATGAATTGCATGGTTCTTGTCTATTTACAAAGATTGATTTGAAATATGGATATCATCAAATTAGGATGCATGTAGGAGATGAATGGAAAACAGCTTTCAAAACTAAATTTGGATTGTACGAATGGCTTGTTATGCCTTTTGGGTTAACTAATGCTCGTAGTACATTTATGCGCTTAATGAATCATGTTTTGAGAGAATACTTGGGGAAGTATGTTGTTGTGTATTTTAATGATATTTTGATTTATTTAAAGAATTTGCTTGAGCATGTAGAACATGTTAGATCCGTTTTGATTACACTTAGAAAAGAGAGGTTTTATGCTAATTTTAATAAGTGTAGCTTTTGCATGGAAAAGGTTAACTTTCTTGGCTTCATAGTTGGTAAAAATGGAGTTGAAGTTGATGAAGAGAAAGTTAAGGCAATTAGGGATTGGCCAACACCAAAAAATGTCAGTGAGGTTCGGAGTTTTCATGGTCTAGCTAGCTTATATAGAAGGTTTATAAAGGACTTTAGTACCATTGCTGCACCATTGAATGACTTAGTGAAAAAGAATGTTGTTTTTGAATGAGGGGAAATGCAAGAGAGAGCTTTCAATGAACTTAAGGGAAAATTAACCAATGCACCATTACTTGTCTTGCCTAACTTTGATAAAACTTTTGAAATCGAGTGTGATGCAAGTGGTTTGGGCATAGGTGCTGTTTTGATGCAAGATGGAAAGCCCTTAATATATTTTAGTGAAAAACTAAATGGGGCTTCGTTGAACTATCTTACCTATGATAAAGAATTGTTTGCTTTAGTTCGTACATTGCAGGTATGGCAACACTACCTGTGGCCGAGAGAGTTTGTTTTCCACACCGATCATGAAAGCTTGAAGCATCTTAAAGGTCAAAGCAAGCTAAATCGTAGGCATGCAAAGTGGGTAGAGTTTATTGAAACATTCCCCTATGTTATCAAATATAAGCAAGGTAAGGACAATGTGGTTGCTGATGAATTATCAAGAAGGTACAATCTCCTTACTTCTCTTAGTGCAAAAATTCTTGGATTTGAGCATATTAAGGAGTTATATAGAGATGACCATGACTTTGGAACTATTTATGTTTCTTGTCTTGGTGGGAAAGCTGTGGACGATTATTATGTGTTTCATGACTTTTTGTTTAAAAAAAGTAAGCTTTGTGTTCCTAAATGTTCTATAAGAGATTTGCTTGTGAAAGAAGCCCATGGGGGTGGATTGATGGGACGTTTTGGGATTCATAAAACTTATGATATGTTGCATGAACATTTCTTTTGGCCTAAGATGAAACATGATGTGCATAAGGTTTGTAGCCAATGTTTTAAATGTAAATCGGCTAAGTCTAGATCACAACCAAATGGTTTGTATACTCCCTTGAATGTACCTAATGAACCTTGGACTAATATATCTATGGATTTCGTTCTTTGTTTGCCTCGAACTAAAAAGGGTAGAGATAGTATTTTTGTTGTGGTGGATAGATTTAGTAAAATGGTTCACTTCATATCATGTAACAAGACACATGATGCAAAGCATGTGGCTGACTTATTCTTTAGGGAGGTGGTAAGGTTGCATGGCATTCCTAGAACTATTGTTAGTGATATGGATGTTAAATTTCTAAGCCACTTTTGGAAGGTGTTGTGGGGTAAGTTGGGTATTAAATTGTTGTTCTCAACTACATGTCATCCTCAAACTGATGGGCAAACCGAGGTTGTTAATAGAACATTGGGAGCATTACTTAGGACTATTATTTCTAAGAATATTAACTCTTTGGAAGAAAGTTTGCCATTTGTAGAGTTTGCATATAACAGGGCAATTCATAGTTGCTGGGTGTGTTGCCCTAAACTCGTAGTTTGTATTTTGTAAAAATAAATGTCTATTTACTAAAGTTTTATTCAATAAATTTGTTGTTAAATCATAGCTTTGCATTATTCAAAATCCAATAAACTAAACATCCAAGGTTATTTGTGATGTAATCGGGACAGTATATATACTGGGTATATAGTTGATATACGCGGTATATATTTGATATACCCCTGGTATATGAATGGATAATGTCCCGTGAATAACCTAAAGGGTCTATCGTATATGGATAAGGTTGGGTACCTTATCCTGGCAACACTATGGATACGTCCCACTCTGTAAAGGTTACAGACGACCCGATCCAGGTCGTTCGTGTGGAGACATGCGAGTGGGGGTATCCTATACAATGAGTTTGTGTAAGACCGGACCACGAAATAGGCAATCTTTAGATGTAACACCGTTAACTAATAGGTTGCTATTTCTTAAGATAACCAGGCAACTCATTCTCAATCCTGAGGAGTTATGGACTCCTGCCCGTGAAGGCTCGTCCTTCGATCTATATGGGTGAGAGTGGCTCGAGTCGCCGACTCAACATTCCTACCATTTTGGGGATGAGACCGAGTGGGGAGCTGGGAACATAACTTCACAGGATCGAATTCACTCCTCCCCGACTTTAGGGGAGTAGATGAGTGTTCCCTTAAATGCTGACTCCGGGACTTAAACAAGGGGCCGCACCCTCTCATTGGCCGAGACGGACTTCCGGTTATTAGTTGGACCATAACAGGGTTGTTCATTAGAGGAGCAGTGGTGTTTAAGCAGTAAGATGTAACTCAGGGGTAAAACGGTAATTTGACCCAACTTGAGTTACAAACACTCGTGAAGGATTGACTCGTCATTAATGGTCGTATATCCATGGACACGGAAACATTCTGTAGTGAGAAGAGTGCAACTGTGGGTCTTTAGTGGAATGACCCGTAGTTAACGAATCTAGATTAACTCGGTCAATGAGTTTGACCGATTAATCTTGCATCGTTGGAGCTTCGGATCTGTAGGTCCATTAGGTCCCTTTGCTAGCTCATAACGGGTAAAACGAGGATCAAGTTTTTGGAAGAATTTGAATTGTTCAAATTACTTAAGTGATTATATGTATATTGATACATTATAATATATAGTCAATTATAAATTAAAACTATATATTATCAGAGAAATTATTTGAATGAGATTCAAATAAAATTAATATGAATAAGATTCATATTAAAACTATAGGTTAAAAATAATGTGCATAAGATGTACATTAGAACTATAGGTTATACGAGTGAAATGTTATAGAATATGATTCTATTTTTGTGATAAATAATTAAGTGTTAATTATTTATTTGATTTATATATATATATATATATATATATATATATATATTAATTATTAATTGGATTAATAATTAATTAATTATTAATTAATATGATTAATTAATAAATTAATTTTATATTTTAATTATTGTATATATATATTATATATATTAATTATTTATATAAATATATATATATATATATTATTAATATTAATAATATTAAACTCCCCTACAAAATTGCAGGGGAGTGCGAGGTTAGTGTGACGTGGGGAGTTACCCCACGTCACTGCTTTTGTTTTTTGCAATTCTGTAAAAATACAGAACAGAACAGAAGAAGGTCTCCTAAGTTTTTTTGCTCTCTCGATCAAGCTCTTTCTCTCGATTTTTTCCCTCTCGTTCCAAAGGATTGCTCCCACCAGCACGATYCTAAGACCCAAGAGGATAGTGAGGAGACATAGTGGTGGTGTTCGAGAGAAACTCGTTGAAGAAACGTTCTTCAAAGGTAAACATTAAACAATTTGTGATAAATAATTAAGTGTTAATTATTTATTTGATTTATATATATATATTAATTATTAATTGGATTAATAATTATTTATTTATTAATTAATATGATTAATTAATAAATTAATTTTATATTTTAATTATTATATATATATATATATTATATATATTATTTATTTATATAAATATATATATATATATTATTAATATTAATAATATTAAACTCCCCTGCAAAATTGCAGGGGAATGGGAGGTTAGTGTGACGTGGGGAGTTACCCCACATCACTGCTTTTGTTTTTTGCAATTCTGTAAAAATACAGAACATAACAGAAGAAGGTCTCCTAAGTTTTTTTGCTCTCTCGATCAAGTTCTTTCTCTCGGTTTTTTCCCTCTCGTTCCAAAGGATTGCTCCCACCAGCACGATCCTGAGACCAAAGAGGACAGCGTGGAAGACATAGTGGTGGTGTTCGAGGGAAACTCGTTGCAATAAACGTTCTTCAACAATTTATTAGTTCAATAAGTTATTGATATATAATTTTTTTAAAGTTCATAGATCTATTAATTAAACCCAATATTGAAACTTTAAACAACTTAACTAATTTAGCATCAAAATATATAAACTATATACAAATCAATGCATTCAAATTATTTTTACACAATCCCCGAACATAAAGTTTAGATCTACAATTTATAATTATAATATTTGAGACCATGTTCGTGTACCATATTTACTGCTTGTATATAAAACCCCTCCTGAAATAAATTTCTTGATCCGCCACTGTCTACAAGTAAGGTTCATTTTATTAAATTAAAGAACAGTGTATATAAATAATAAATAAACATGATTTGATTTGAGTTAGTATTTTGTTATTAGAATATCCTTATCAAATTAGTAATTTAAGGTTAAGAGGTGGCTAACAAATAATAAATGACTTATTAATCACGTGTTTAATATTGTAAAAATCAATTTTCCATGTCGTTTTCTCCACAGAATTTGTCCTTTAACGTCGTCGTTTCCGATGGCTATTCAACATCCAATGAATTCAAAATTGCAACTCCATCAATTTTTTTATCAAAATAACCTTCTTTAAAAACTACCCCTTCTCTTATTCTTCTTCTCAATCCAAAACACAATTCATTCAAATGAGTACAACGAGTTCCCTACCTTGCCTCTTCTTCATCGGAGCTCTCCTACACGTTGTCGTCGGCGTTGACAACCAGATTGGAGGCGATTTCGGTTGGAACCTACCCCCGACCCTCACCTTCTTCTCCGAATGGGCTCGTAATAGTACTTTCTTTGTCGGCGATACGCTAAGTAATTACGCTACACATGCATGCTTTTATATGGTTTTTTTTACCTTTTTTTTTTGGTAATTAATATTGAACATTACTTTTGTTTGTTGATTTATTGTATGTAGGAATGTATGTGTTTTTTCTTTTCCTTTTTTTTTTCCTATATATAGGATTCATACCTAGAGCGAACGAGACTCACACTTTTGCCGAATCACAATCTCAAGCGGAATTTGATGGATGTGTCAAGGAAGGATTAGTTTTCGATTCTACGATTTTTATTACCTTAGATCGCCCTGGTCGTCGTTATTTTATGTATACTGATGGAAATCATTGCAACATGGGCATGAAATTTGCCATAGACGTTTTTCAACAATCGGGAACTGGAACGCCAAGGCCAAATGCCGCAGTCAAAGTCGGTGCATTGCCCATGCTTTTCTTCACCACCATGTTTATGGCTATTTTGTTTTTCTTTATTTGATATATGGCAGTTAAGTCCAACAGATTTTTTTTCAATATTATTATTCTTATTTATTTTTTTTTTTTGATTTCTCCAATATTTTTTTCTTAAAATCTAATAGTTTGTAATAAGATTGTTAATTTTAATTTACCATGTCAATAGTTGTTTTCTTTCGTGATATATTTTGTACGACTGCATGAATGATCAAAACAAATAAGACGTTTTAAAAAATGGTCAAACATACAATATATTTACAAAATGGTTAATTGGCCTTTTTAGAATCCTAAATTTTATTTTCGACAAATATACCTCTATAAAAAATGACTTTTATTTGCTTGATTTTAGAAATCTGTCTAGATACAACAACTAAGAGAAACAAGAGACCTTAATTATGTTGGGAATCATCTAATAATGAAGAATCAAAATCAAACAACTAAATTTAAGTAAATCTATTTAAAATTTGATATCATAGATTTTGAAATTTTCATTTAATACCAAGATAGTTTTTTTAACATTTAATTTCTAAGGTTTTAGTTAAAATTTAAAATCTAATTTAAATTGGAAACTTTTAATTGAGAATATGGGTGGGTGGGTTTTTAGTTGTAGTCACACAACTTGGTTTCATGTCGTCCATTCTGTCATTTCATTCGCAATTGTGTCCAATTGTCATCCATCTTGCCGCAGTCGCTATTCACCGTTCACCTTTCGGCATTTGACTGTTTCACATCCCTGTCTAGCACCCCTTTCCACTTAGTTCCACATATTCGACCAATCGATACTACTGCCTAGTGTCACGGTCATACTTTTTTCAATTGCACGATGCCATGATCTAAGAACAATCATGACCAGTCTTAAGGAGAACTCTAGCTCCAATAAACTTTTCACATCTTGTGTGACTTCGTCAAACCTTAGGCGACGTTCTTTCTTCCTAGACTGAGCTTCACTGCAGGCGGAATTTTACTTGTCTCGGCAATGCATGTTGCCTCTATGTGTATATAAACTCTTTCACATTTCTAGCTGGCTTGCCTCTACTCTAGCCCAAGTCCCACGACTCAGCCTTGCCTCTAAACTAGGTCAAGGTCTTCTAAACTCGATGTCGCAACTCAATTCCCACCATCTTGGTTCTCGCCCGTTCGGCCCTCCCACTTCTACACTAAACCAAGACCAAAAGGAGTTTTGACCTTTAACCGGGTCTAAACTAGCTTAAAACACTTACTGAGTACTGTCGGGAGATTCCTATCACTTATCGGTCCCACCGGACGCCTCCAAGACCATTCTTGTTGAGAAATTGGATCATAACGGGCTAAATAGCCTTACCAAGTATTGCTAGGATGATTGCTGATAAGATTCTGTCAAAGAATGACTAAACTTTACAACCGGGATGAGTCTTATCGCTTATTGGGCCAAGACTAGCTTTTTCTCACTGCTGGGTGCCCATCGGTACATTAGGATGCCACCCCGAGCATCAAGATGTCATCGGGCATCGTTGCTCACTCGGACATGCTTATCGAGAACTAACCCATGGATTCGTACTTATGACCGGGGCCTTCTAAACATCCATCCAATTGGACATTATCAAGGCATGACAGATCTCGTGCCCATGCTACCTCACTCATCCCAGACAATGACCCTATGGTGCAACCTCCAACCTATGGGGACGAGGTGCACGGCACACTCGTGCCGCCCGACATTTTCCTTGAGTTTCCCATTTTCAAATGAAGTTGCCCAAGATACTCGTCTAGCAGATGCTCGCTCTCGCCATGACACATGCATGTACCATGGGGTAGCTCACTTAGTCCACATGGCCCAAAGATGGTGGAGAACTAATACCATGCCTCCCCCTATATGTTGGGATTTATGGCCTAAAGCCTTGTAGTTAATAAATATTTTATTATTTATTGAAAAATAAGTATTTAATTATTTTGATTATATGCATTATTTATTATCCATTTTTATTAAAATACAATGTTATAAATGTAATCTTGAACAATATGTAGTTGACATACAAAAGGCATTGGGTTTGGTGTCCTTGGCTCGTGTATTTGTAATTTATGAACAAATTATTTATTCAATAAAGAGTTGTCTTATTATTCATTTGCATTACTCGTATTCCAATAAACTAAGATCCAATGTTATTTAATGTAACTAGAACAATGTTATATTTAATTATATTCAATAAAGTTTTGTTTTTCTTATTCAATCAATTTATTGTTGAATTTACAACATTGCATTGTTCAAATTCAATAAACTAAACATCCAAGGTTATTATCATGTAACCGGGAATACTAGGTATATATTTGATATACCATCGATGTACAAGTGGATAATGTCACGGAAATAACCTAAAGAGTCTATAATATATGGATAAGGTTGGGTACCTTATCCTGACAACACTATGGATACGACTCACCTTATAAATGTTACAAACGACTCGATCCATGTCGTTCATGTGGAGACATGCGAGTGAGGGTATCCTATACAATGAGTTTGTATAAGACCAGACCGCGAAATAGCCAATCTTTAGATATAACGCTGTTGATTAATAGATTGTTATTTTATAGTTAGACCAGGTAACTCATTCTCAATCTAGAGTAAGTTATGGACTCCTGCCCGTGAGGGCTCGTTCTTTGATCTCTATAGGTGAGAGTTGCCTGAGTCGCTGACTCAACATTCCTACCATTTTGGGGACGAGATCGAGTGAGGAGCTGGAAACATAATTTTACAAGATGGAATTCACTCCTCCCCGGCTTTAGGAAAGTAGATGAGTGTTCCCTTTAGTGCTGACTTCAGGACTTGAACTAGGGGCTCCACTCTCTCATTGGCCTGAGAGAGACTTCCGGTTATTGGTTGGACCATAACCGAGTTGTTCATTAGAGGATCAGTGGTACTTAAGGTACAAGATGTAACATAGAGGTAAAACGGTAATTTAACCCATCTGTTTTTACAAACACTCGTGAAGGATTGACTTGCCGTTAATGATCGATATCCGTGGACACATAAATATTCTCTAGTGAGAAGAGTGCAACTACGAGTTTTTAGTGTGGTAACCTACAGTTAACGTATGTTGATTAAGGTGGTTAACGAGTTTAACCAATTAATCTCGTAACGTTGGAGCTTCTGATCTATAGGTCCATTAAGTCCCCTTGCTAGCTCGTAAAGGGTAATTAAGAACATTAAGTCTCGGATAGAATTTGAGTTGTTCAAATTTAATTAAAGGGCATTTGAGTCAATTGTGTATGACATAATTAATATAATGTATGATGATGCATTATAAAACTAAATATTGTGAGAGAATAATGTGAATTTGATTCATATTAAGACTATAGGTTAAAATTTAATGTGAATTAGATTCATATTAAATACTATAGGTTACGAGAGAAATGTATATTTGAATATGATTCAAATATTAACTTGATTTATTTAAATGTGATTTAATTAAATTAAATGTGATTTAAGTAAATTAAATTTATTTAATTAATTAATTAAATAAGATTTAATTAATTATTAATTAAATTAAATTAGTTATTTAATTTCTTTATTCATTAAATTAAATATCATGAAATATATAGTAAATTAATTAATTAGATTAATTAATTAAATTAATTAAATACATAAGTAATTTTACTGGGAAGTGGTAAGGTGCCTTACTTCCCTCCTACATTCAAATCACAATACTTTTATTGTGTTCTGGATAATCAGTATTTTTCGTGCAAACAAAAAAATTTCTCTCTCATAATCACAAAAATTCTTTGTTTGTTAAACGAAAGAAAATCAACTCCCACAATTATCATTAATTTAGATTAAAGCTAATTGTGGATCTCGATTATTTGTTTATTATTGTATATGATTCTTCTCCTTAATTGTGTAATTAGCTAAATTAGCTTTGTGCCTTCTTTATATAGTGCACCCTTGTACACTAAGATAATACACAAAAATATATTCTTGCATATTCCATTTGTTTATGGTATCAAGGCAGGTTTCTTGGTGTCTTTAGCCCTACACCTTCCAGCACAAGCTTTAACCAAATTTCTATTCATTCACCAACATGAGTGACACAAGTGAGAAATCACAAAAACCACAACAGTAAGGTGTTGTGGAAAAAGGGATCAAATTCTCAAATCCTTTATTCTTGCACCCTTCAGACACACCAGGCCTTGTCTTGGTTATTACACCACTGGACGGACACAACTATGGATAATGGAGTTGCTCAATGCATCTTAGTCTCAGTGCCAAAAACAAACTTGGCTTTATTGATGGATCTGTGAAAGCACCAGCAACAACTAATGAAAGATTCTCAATGTGGAAATTCTGCAATGACGTGGTAATTTCATGGATTCTTCCACTCAACTTGACATAGCTCGGAGCGTTATTTTTTCAGATACCGTAGCTGAAGTTTGGAGCTAACTTCATGACAGATTTTCACAAGGAGATGAATCGAGGATTTATCAAATACGACAAGAAATTGCCGAATATCGTCAAGGATCCCTTTCAGTCTCAGCTATTATACCAAACTCAAAGGGCTTTACGATGAATTGGGATCTTATCAAGAACGCATTACATGCACTTGCAACCTGTTAAAGGAAGTTACCATTAGATAGGAAAAAGAAAAGGTAATGCAATTTTTAATAGGACTTAATGAAGATTATTCTCAGGTTCGTGGATCCATCTTGATGATGAGTCCACTTCCGGATACTCGAAAAGTTCATGGACTCATCCTTCCACAAGAAAGGTAAATGGTTCATGGATCTATCTTATTCTCAGGTCTGTGCATCGGGAAACTCCACCATTATCTCATGCTATGTAGGTTGCAAAGCCAAAACAGGCAACCAATCATTATTCTAATCGCAAAGACTTGCAATGTACTTATTGTGATAAAGGAGGACATTCAGTAGATCGTTGCTATTATTTGATTGGATTTCCAATGGGCCACAAATGACATGGCAAACATATGAAGCCAAGAAATAGAAAAGCAGCAGCTCACAATGTTGAGATGAAAAAGGAGCCAACCAATGAAAGCCCAATCTTTACAACTGAAGAATACAAGCAGATAATGGCCCTACTCCAAAGTAAAAATGGTAACGATCAACTGTCCATAAATGCAACAGGTATATTTACACCTAATTCCAATAGCATAAAGCATGATACATTTCCTGTAACGCCCCAGGAATTTCACCATTTCCCAACAGGGACCGTTACTAAGACTACCTAAAATTTTCACATAAACAAGAGAATTGTCTTCACAACAAAACTAAGCAATAAAGCTACCACGCTTCTGCTGCGCTACTCTGATTTTCAACACTCACGAGAGCTTGAACAATTAGAACAACACCACTAAAGATTTAAGAGAAACTCACATCCTATACAGATAAACCATTAAATACCGACTTCACATCAACCAAACCCTTCAAGGAGACCTCTACTAACTATAAACCATCCACTAAATGAAAATTAACATCTCGAATGACAATGAAGCAAAAACTTATTCAAGTACGATCAACTTAAACAAATGTATTCATAAATATCCTAATTAGGTTACAATCCCATAGTTCAAGAAGCTAACACAATTAATGCTCTAAAAAGAATAATGAATCGGCAA
>NW_019104973.1:6067-20168 GCF_001995035.1 Momordica charantia
CATCATAAGAAATGGCAATCTATTAGTTAACGGTGTTACACCTAAAGATTGCCTATTTCGCGGTCCGGTCTTATACAAACTCATTGTATAGAATACCCCCACTCGCATGTCTCCACACGAACGACCTGAATCGAGTCGTCTGTAACCTTTACAGAGTGGGCCGTATCCATAGTGTTGCCAGGAAAAGGTACCCAGCCTTATCCATATACTATAGACCCTTTAGGTTATTCACGGGACATTATCCATTCATATATCAGGGGTATATCAAATATATACCCCGTATATCAACTATATACCCAGTATATATATTGTCCCGATTACATCATAAATAACCTTGGATGTTTAGTTTATTGGATTTTGGAAAATGCAAAGCTATGATTCAACAACAAATTTATTGAATAAAACTTTATTAAATAGATATATGTTTTTACAAAATACAAACTACGAGTTTAGGGCAACACACCCAACATATCTTTCATAAGGAATGTCCAACTTAGACGTGTGTGATCATCGACAAAAAAGAAGGAACCAATGAGCTCCATTGATATTTTTTATCCTCAAAGGCCCCCAAATGTCTCCTGGATAAGGGAGAAAGGTTGAGATGGAGAATAGGTACGAGGTTGCTGTTCAGATACAACAGTATTCCCCCTAGTTTCCCGATCTGATTTGGTGGCGTACGACTTCCAATTTGCTGGTTTTCCATGTAGTTTCCAGCAGGTTCCTTTGACATGTCCCACTTTATGACAATGATCGCACCATTGTTACCCTTTGCGCTGCCGACTGTCATCATATGATTGGAAGTTGCCCCGAGCAGCAATAGCGATTTGATCATTGGGGTGATCTCGCTGGGAAATGAGAGCTGATCCATTTTGAGTAGGAGAATGTTCTCATGATCCCATCATGACTTGCTTTCGACTTTCCTCCCTGCGTACTTCAAAAAAGACTTTTCAAATACTAGGTAATGGTTGAGTACCAAGAATTCGACCACGAACTTCATCAAAAGATTTATTGAAACCCATCAGGAATTTGAAAATCTTCTTTGTTTTCACAAATTCTCAAAAGAGAGTACGATCATCAGAACATTTCCAATCAATAGTTTCAAATAAATCTAATTGTTGTCAATAGTGAGGTAAGGTGGAGTAGTAGGTCGTAACAGATAAATCACCTTGTTTGAGATCTTAGAAAGTAGTCTCTATCTGGAAAATCTCAGCAGTGTTTTCCTTATCGGAGAAAGTATCCCGAACAGCTTCTCAAATATCTTTGGCAGTATAAAATAGGAGAAAGTTTTCTCCAATTTCAGTTGTCATAGAGTTTATTAACAAGCTCATTAATTGATTATTTTCAGCCCTCCATTTGCAAAATTTTGGATCATTAGATTTTGGTGGTTCTGCTTTACCCGTGATATGGTCTTCTAGTCCAGGACCATACATGAACATCTTCATTGATTGAGACCACTGAAGGTAATTGTGACCTGTGAGCTTGTGGTATGTTACCTGAGTATTGCTGCTTTCGAGAAAAGTCGGGACATTATTCTGTGATTCTGATTTTGAATCTGCCATAGAGAATGGATCTACGAACAAAGGTGATCTGAAACAAAAACAGAGGACAAAAGAAAACCAGAAGAAACCAGATCTGAAGTGAACAAAGATTGAGTATTATTGCTGCTTCTGTGAGGACGGTGGCGGCGGCGATAGCGGCGGTTGTACGAGCGGCAGCGTCGGTAACAGATCTGAGCAGATTTGAAGACGATGATGTCGGCGAAGAAAAATCGTGAAAGCTGATTGTGCGGGTGACAGACGCGGATGCCTGCAGATGGAGGCTTACTCACGATGAAGGCCGACTGGATCTGTGCGGCTGGATCTGCTTGGGATGAAGGCCGCTGGGATGAGAGTTCTCTTCGTGAATGGTCGTCGCTACTGAGAGGATTGACGGCGGCGAAGTTGCCGTGAAGGACGTCACGACAGAGAGGATTGACGACGACGGAACTACCGTGAAGAGTTCGCTGGAGGTGGATCTGATGACAGCTAAGGTTTGTAAAACTAGGGTTTATTTCCTGACGGCTAGGGTTTTGAAAAAATAGGATTTATTTCTCAAAGCTCTGATACCATGAAGCTTTATGAGAAAGTTTTTCTTATTATTCTTAATACAGTAGAATGCAATATATACAAGAGTATATTCAATCGAGACACTAGAAATTAGGTATAATCTAATTCTACAAGGAATATATTATATGGTATACAAGGAAAGTAATCCCTAAATTTCAGCTTGATTTTCTACCGTTATCAAACGGGCCCTTATTATTTGATTTCTTTGTTTCATATAGTTTTATGGGTTAAAGTAACGATTTAGTCCTTAAACTTTAGTTTGTAACGATTTAGTTTATGTACTTCAAATTGGTAACACAATTTAGTCTTTGAATTTTAATATGTAACAATTTAGTCCTTATAATTTAAAGTTTGTAACGATTTAGTCCTCATCGTGAATTTTTTTTTTTTGTTAAGTTTCTTTATATATATAGATTGATAAACCAATGAGTTAGGGACCAAATATGTTTATAAATTAGAAAGATTAGATTGTTATATGATAAAACTTGAGTCTTAATTTTAATAAGATTTTTCACTACACAGACTAAATTGTTACTTTAGTAAAAGTACATAGACAAAATGTGTTTTTAACCTAGTTTTATGTGAGGCATGTACCGAGATTTTTGAGATAATTGTGTTAGTTTTTGAAATATTCAGGCCTGTTTTGTAACCATTTGATTTTCTGTTTTTGCTTTTTGTTTTTTTAGTTTTTGAAAAACAGTGGTGTTTGCTAAAAACAATTCAATTTCTATTTTTTTGTTTTCCAACAATGATTTTGAAATTGTATGTAAATTTCAAAAGGAAAAAAAGTAGTTTTTAATCCAGATTTCCTTTTTACAAAATCTCAAATTTTTCTTCTAATACTCTACTCTTTCTTTTGTCACCCTAAAATATTTTCTTCATAAATATTTCTCTAAATTTTTTTTTCTCTTTCTAAAATTTTAATATTTTAATATAATTATTTCTATCATTGTCCAAATTTTTTTTGTTCTAACTGTCCACTTTAATTTCTCTCTTTAAAAACTTAATATTTTTCCCGACTTTTCTTTTTCTAAAAATTTCGCCTTTTATAACTTTTATTTCTCTTTGTAATCCATTATTTTTCCTCTCAGAATTATATCTTCTTTTCTCGTTTAATTTTGTTTCACTATAACTTTTTATTTCTCTTTGTATTTATTTATTTTCTCTAATAAGTATATTTCGAATCTTGTTTTTATCTCTAAATTTTTTCTTACTATAATTTTTATTTTTCTTTCTAATTTCTTTTTTTTCTTCAAGGTATCTTTTCCTTTTCCTCCCAGCTCTACCCTTTATCTATAAAACATGTATGGTTTTCTGTTTTTTAAAAACAAAAAACAAAAAACAGTTATCAACAATATATTGTTTTGTTTTTTGAAAACAGAAAACTAAAAACCGAAAACAGAAAAACCAAAAACCAAAAACCAAAAACCAAAATCTAAAAGCAAAAATGACTATCAAACAGGCAAGTTGGACATTCAAACTTACAACATTTTGATCGAAAATATGTACCTTAACCTGTTGAGCTACGCTTAAGTTGACAAAATACTTAGTTCTAAAATCTTCTAAAATAGAAAGTTCATAAATTATATTAGCATATTTTGAATTATAAATTTCTGGTTGAATTAGAGCTTTGGAAAATCCTTCCTTTTGCTATCTAGGCAACAATATTATTTGGCCACGGATAGATTTAAATTCATGAAAGGGAATCTAGTTTAAAATTAAATGAATGCGTCACCTTCGGTTGGGAATTCAGGTGCTTGCTTTCCTATACATTATGTTCATGGTTGGCTCGCTCATTATTTTTCAACACGCATTTCAAAACTCCTGTGCCAGTTAGAGGTCCTGTGATGGTTGATTATTTTGGAGAAGGTGGAGCTAAGTACTTCAGCGATCTCAAAGCTCGTGATATGATTCACAGGGGAAGATAGATATCGTGGTGTGCAACTCTTCAATCTAAGAATAAAGATGAGGTTTGAATGGTAACAAGCGACTTTCATTTCTTAATTTATCACTCTTCTCAAGCTTGCGGTCATGCTTCTTATCATCACGAAGCTCAAGTTCGATGGTCGTTGAGGCTTATAGTCCTTATCGGTTCGATCGACAGTTTTGGTTTTATCAAGATATACCGAAGGATTTGAGCGAAGAGGTTCCTCTAGCCAGCTTAGATAGTGTGTTGCATCATTGGCAAATTTGTATTTTGACTCGGACATCATCTCAAGTACATCTCTACACGTTCACTAGATCCGCATAACCAGGTTACTTCCCATTATACAAAATGGTGGTTAGTAAAACATGGAGATTATCTTGAAGAAGGGATACAAAAGTTGAAGATCAATGCCGCTCTTCCCCCTCACAAACCAAAACCTCCAAAAAAAGTTGGTGATGGAAATGGGGGGAAAATAATTCATCTTTTAGATGTTGAGCAGTTTGTTGCTAAAGATAATGAGGACAGTCATAGTAGCAACAATGATCATCATTGGAAGAGATCAAAGAAATCGAAGCCAGTAGCAGTTTGTGACGACAGATTCTTCGATGGTGTTGCAAGTGTTTTGAATGTCCTGTTCTTCCTACTACACCTTTGGTTAGTAATTCCTTTTTACTCTCTTGTTTGTATTTGTCTTGTTCTTTTATGATTATTACTACTTTTGTTAATAATCCTCTTATTTTATTCAACTTATAGTCACCTTTGGATGATCTAATTCATGAAGATACGGGGGAAAGTAATCTTTTATCTTGATGAGTCCCGATGTCCTTGATCTTGCTGCTACTTGTGTTGGGGGTTCTAAGGCGCGAACTGACGGGGTTGTTGTTTCTTCTCACCCTTCACCTGTAATTATTGAGGATTGTGCACCAGCCCAGAAGGTGGTACATGTTGATGTCCTGGAAGTCTCCAACGTATGTGTTGATGCTGTAATTTCTGACGTTCAACAGCAAGTTGCTTCAGTTATATGGAGACCTTGCATAAGAAGATTATACGTACTTCAACTGATAAGACCTCATCTCTTGAACTAGAGGCACTTAAAATCTTTCATGTTTTATTTCAGGGACAAATGCAGTTAACCTTGCTTATTTCCAAGATTTTGTAGGTGACTATTTTAGAAAGGTCGCCACTTACAATAACATACTATCCTCCGTTTCTTCTTAGTTGACTTCAGCAAGTAAGGACTGCCAACTGGAGGAGTGTAAACTTAATTTGGAGAAGATATTACGTGATGAGCAGCATGCCATTAAGGAGAGAGACAAGCTTCAACGACAACATGCACAAATATTGCAAGAAGAGGAGGAGTTGGAAGCCAAACTTAATGCTGCTCGGGCTAATCGAAGTGAAGTTTTCAAGTCTATTCTTGAGCAGGATGAGCACCTAGACTAGAAAAAGGTTGAAGCTTCTAAAGTATGAGAGAACATAGGCTATATTGAAGGTGCTCTAGTTATGAATGATGCAAAAGTCAGATCGCTTAAGGCCTTGTACGAGCTTTTAAAGGATGCACAATAAGAGTTGAAGGACTTCAAGTGGGTGCCGAGATTTTAGAAGATTTTATGTTTTTTTTTGCTCATGTATGGATTATATACTGGGAGTAAGATTTTCTTTATTCATGACTCAATATGTCTTTTTTAATATGTATGAACTAAACTAACTTAAAGTTTTAATTTAAGCTGCGCGTCTACGTACCCTTTGTAGAAAAAGGGATCAAGTCATAATGTAGTTAGAGATATTATCTTGTTTTTAATATGCCTTTTTATATCTTGTTTGTTGACTGTCTTGAGCTATAGGTGTCCATGTTCTTAGTTAGAGAAATTTCTGTTGTCATAGTTTCTTCTACTTCATCATTCTTCGAATAAAATTTAGCATCTGCGAAATGAGACTCCGCCTCCGAGAATGGATTAGTATCAGCCTCGACTTTTTTAACTTCATCTTGATAGAATTTGAAGCATTGATGCAACGTAGAAGTTATCACGATTCTAGGACATCCTAATAACAATTTGTAAGTAGTCTTGGAGTCTGATATGGAAGATGGTAGTAGCCTTAAGGTCTGCGATGATCAACTCTAGTCGAATCATGCCAATTGCTCGTTGCCCATCTTGATTGAAGCCTTGGATCACCAATATGCTTTTCATGAGCTGTTCCATTGAAATGCCTAATTGCTTGATAGTTGACTTAGGAGTTATGTTGACAGCTGAACCATCATCAATGAGAATCCGACTAACCTTCTGTTCACGGATGTAACTCGAGACGAATAAAGGTCTGTTATGAAGTTTTGACCCTAACAACAAATCTTCATTTGTAAAGGTCATGGACATACAACATGGAGCACACGTGTTCGTTTCAGAGATTGGAGATTTAGAAGAGCCAGAGTTCTTTAGCGCTTCAATGAGAGTATCTTTGGCCGCTTGAGGGAGCACTAGCAAGTCATTCATGAGGCAAATCGAGAGATCTTCTTGTCTCACTACATCTTCAGATTCATTTAGTAAGGAGTCGTTGTCTTCTACCACATGTGTAGCATGGCACGTGAGAATTTCATGAACTTCTTCTTGTTTGTCATGGAGGAAGTTCTTCGCGAATAATTCCTCTAGTGCCACCTACTGGCGAGGTTGGAGAAGATCTTCATTCTCTTCCATGACAGGTCTTGATTTTCTCGTACTTTTCTTTACCTTTCTCTTTTAAGGCCTGTTATTTCTTATGTTATTTCGAAACAAGCGAAACTCTTTTTGAACGAAACATTGTTTCTGCTTCTTTCAGCGAGTCACAAGGGTCCATCATTCTTCTACATCACCTGTGAGCTTAGTCTCATCTCGGGGAGCTCTACCCACCATCTCGTGTTACCACCAAACCGCTACAGGCTCTAGAGTTTCGAACTGGATCAAACTCACCTTTTGATTGCGAGGCGCATGATCGTTGGGGTCTACTGCAACATGGTTTGATTGAACTACTTCGTCGAGATCAAGCTCAATCTTTATCTCTTGAGCTAATTTTAGGATTAAATCTTTCAAGACGAAGCATTTCTCTACTGGATGTCTAATAACCCGATGGTACTTGCAGTAGTTGGGATCATTCGTCTTTCCCATTTCTTCCAGGCGTTTGCATTCGGGAAGTTCAATTACTCGTTTCTCCAGTAACTGCTTCAACATGTCTGAAATATGAGAATCAGGAAAAAGGTAGACTTTTTCTTGTCTCTCCCTCAGAGTTGGGCGTTGTTTCTCGTTTCAAACCATTTGTCTTTCACCTTTCTTATTGTCAAAGTTTCTTCCTTTTACAGAGAACTTGAATGGGGCCGTGTTGACAACCATGGATTCTTTTTTGGAACATTTAGAACCTTTATCAGGGTTCTTTACTTCTTTCTTTTCTTTCTTGAAGTCTGGGACTAAATGGTCTCTATTTCCTCTACTAACGATACTTAGCTCCATATCGCGAGCGCAAGTTGCTAGTTCTTCGAAGCTTCGGGATTGTATACCCTGGAGAATGTAGAGAAGTCCTTAATGCATGCCCTGTGTGCACATTTCTACTGCAGACACTTCAGTCAATCGGTTTTTTGCAGTTGAGAATCAAAGCTCTCCACCTATTGATATAATCAACAACAGGTTCACCTTGTCTTTGCTTAGTGCTAGTGAGTTCTATCATTTTAACAATTCGTCTCGTACTGTAGAAGCGATTTAGGAACTCTTTTTCCAATTACTTCCAGTTGTTGATGGATTCAGGTTCCAGATCTGTGTACCAGTCAAAAGCGTTGCCTTTCAATGTTCGAACGAATTGTTTGACTATTAGATCTCTTCGAGTGCCAGCATATTCGCATGTTTCGACGAAATGGGCAATGTGTTGCTTAGGATTACCCTTTCCGTCAAAGTGTTTGAACTTCGGAGGCTGGTATCCCATTGGCATTCTCAAATTGTCAATCCTCTTAGTGTATGGCTTCGAGTACATGAGAGAATTTTGAGAAGGTCCATCATACTGCACTCTGATTAAATTTGTGATCATATCTTGGTGTTGTTGGACAGACAACGAAGCAATGGAAACATAATATTTCTGCTGTTCTTGCATGATGTTCTTTCTTTTGTCACTAACTTTTGCAGCGAGATTTTAGCTGGACTCAGCAACGTCCACATCATTATGAATTTCGATCTTGTTCATAAGGGAGGCAATCTTATAGTCTCTGTCTTCGACCATCTTTGTCAACATGTGGAGTTTCTTTTCCATATTCGCCATTTTTTCTTCTATGATGGATGCATCAGTCGTCATGACAAAGCACATGACGTTCGGATTAGATGTTCCTTTGTAATGGGCAGAGGAAGGAGGAAATTCACTATTCGAACTGGAATTGAACAGGGCCTCCACCATTTCTTTGCTGCGATTGCGAGTCATTGGACTAATGTAAGAGCCGTTTGAGGTAGGAATCTTTGACGAAGTTTCCTTGAATGCCATTACTCTTTTTTTTTTAGTTAAGAGAAAGAGATAAGAGGTACAGATATCCCACTGGACGTACCAATTTGTTCGACGAGAAATTCAATAAGAGAAATAACTCTTATTTCATTGATGTCACCTTCATCTGCCTTGCAGTTATTTCATTGATGAGTAGGTTAACGCCTCTTCCGCTGCTTGAGGTGTTCCTAGGTCAGCATGGTCACCTCTCGTTAGTGATTTAATTTTTGAGTAGGTTAACGCCTCTTTTGCTGGTTGAGGTGTTCCCAGGTAAGCATGGTCACCTCCGATCAGTGATTTCATTGCTGAGTAGGTTAACGCCTCTTTTTCTTGTTGAGCTGTTTCTAGGTAAGCAATGGTAACCATTATTTGCGTTTGAAAGTTTTGTTATCATAATGTTCCCTCCTAAACACCTTTTTTTTTGCAAGGCCTTTTTTTTCATCATGGTATATTTTGCACAACACCCTGATCCCAAGAAATGGTGTTTACTCATTTTGAAAGACAAGGACCAGTCGTTCAAAAATAGTTATCCTTCAAGTTGAGAAGCCGATACATAATCCAAAGGGTTGGCATCGTTTAGGTAATTTTGGTCATTTATCTAGATGGTCAAGAGAGAAATCATTGACTCAAGATTATTCTTTGGTGCTGTGGTTTTTAGACTCTCCCCTACAAAATGAGGAACCAAGTGTTGGGTGTGTTGCCCTAAACTCGTAGTTTGTATTCATGTAAAAACAAATTTATATTCAATAAAGTTTTATTCAGTCAATTTGTTGTTGAATTCATAGCAATGCATTGTCTAAATCCAATAAACAAAACATCCAAAGTTATTGTCATGTAACCGAGATAGTATATATACTGGATATATATTTGATATACCATCGATATACAAGTAGATAATGTCCCGCGAATAACCTAAAGGGTCTATAATATATGGATAAGACTGGGTACCTTATCCTGGCAACACTATGGATAGGACCCACTTTGTAAATGTTACAGACGACCCGATCCAGGTCGTTCGTGTGGAGACATGCGAGTGGGGTATCCTATACAATGAGTTTATATCAGACCGAATCACGAAATAACTGATCTTTAGATGTAACGCTGTTGACTAACATATTGCTATTTCATAGGATGACCAGAAAACTCATTCTATATCTTGAGTGAGTTATGGACTCCTGCCCGTGAGGGGTCGTCCTTTGATCTGTATGGGTGAGAATGGCCCGTGTCACCGACTCAACATTTCTACCATTTTGGGGATGAGACCGAGTGGGGAGCTGGAAACATAACTTCATAAGATGGAATTCACTCATCCCCGAGTTTAGGGGAGTAGATGAGTGTTCTCTTAAATGCTGACTTTGGGACGTGAACAAGGGGCCCCACCCTCTAACTGGCCCGAGAGGGACTTCCAGTTATTGGTCGGACCATAACCAGGTTGTTCATTAGAAGAGTAGTGATATTTAAGGAGTAAAATGTAACACGGGTAAAACAGTAATTAGACTGCTCTATGGTTACAAACGCTCGTAAAGGATTGACTTGCCGTTAATGGTCGTATATCCGTGGACATGAAACCATTCTGCAGTGAGAAGAGTGCAGATGTAGGTCTTTAGTGCAGTGACCCGTAGTTAACGAATGTTGATTAACTCGGTTAATGAGTTTGATCGATTAACCTTGTATTGTTGGAGCTTCTGATCTTTAGATTCATTAGTTGCTAGCTCACAACGGGTAAAACAAGGATCAAGTTTTTGAAAAAATGTGAAATATTCAAATTACTCGAGAGATTATATATGTATGTTGTTACATTATAATATATATAGTTAATTCTAATTAAAACTATATATTATGAAAATGGGATTCAAATAAAATTAATTGAGATTCAAATAAAATTACTATGAATATTGTTATTGATGATTTTCTACAATTCAAAGTCCTTTTATTTAACGAATTCAAATGGAAGATATCTTGATGGCCTTATGATTCAGATATCCTATATTCAAGATATACTGATTGCCTCAAGATTCTCCCCAGATTCTGATAACTAGATTTCCTAAATATATCACGATTCGAATTCCACAATCCCTAGAGGGATCAGGATTCAACTCTTATAAATAGGGAAGTAAACCAAACCCTAAAGGTATGCTCACAACACTCTACACTTTATGCTCAACTACTCCGATTCTGACTTAAGCATCGGAGCCTGTGTGGCGAGAGCCACACCTGTCTTTAGTGCTATTCTGTTTTGTAGGTCTGGTTGATCCCTTTTATTCTTGAAGATTGGTGCGAACTTGGCGAAATCCCAGGAGGCCAAATTTATGCATAAACAAATATGACTCATATTAAAACTATAGGTTAAAAATAATGTGCATAAGATGTACATTACAACTATAGGTTATACGAGATAAATGCTTTTAAAATATGATTCTATTTTGATAATAAATAATTAAGTGTTAATTATTTATTAGTTAATATATATAATTAATTAATTAATTAATTAATTAAATATCAATTAGTTTAATAATTAATTAATTATTAATATTAGTTTTATTAATATTAATTTGATTAAAATAAAATAAAACTCCCCTGCAAAATTGCAAGAGAGTGGGGAAGTTTAATGATGTGAGGCTACGTCATGTTGGTTTTGCTTTTGGTTGCAGAATTTTTCTGCAAAAGAAAAAAAAAAAAACAAAACATGAAATCCCTTCCCAAGCTTCTCTCTTGTTTAAAATCTTTCTCTCTCAAATTCCCCTTAGACTTCTAATCGTTGCTCCCATAAGCAAAGATTCTAACTAGAGACATAGCAAGAAAGATCATTTGGTGGTGTCAATTAGGTTTGTTGAAGAACTGTTCATCAAAGGTAATACCAAATTCCCTTGTATTTTCATTTGGTTTTGTTCCTCAAAATTCAAGAACAAAGATCATCGTTTCCACTGCGGAATTTACGTCCCATCACCAAGTTTAAATCCAGAGTTGACACTAGGTCGTTGATTCAACAAAGGCTCAGCTCGTTGAGGTCCTACGTTAAAGCTTCATGGAGAATTTCTTTTATATCCCTTATTATTGGGAATGGTTAGAATTCACGGTCGTTCGAAACGAGGATACACTACAACATACATACTTGTTGGATGCTGTGTTGGCTTCTTTGTACACCTCTGATTGTAACAATGACATAATTCGAGCGTTTTGTGAGGCTTGGTGCCCTTCAACCAATACCTTTCCCACATCATCTAGAGAATTATCCATCTCTTTGTGGGATATGTGGAGATTAAGGGGACTTCCTATTAAAGATAGGTTCTTTGATGAAGTTGTTCCATGTCGTTGGGAGTTGTTAGCTACGTCTAAGGATGAGGATTATCTTCCAAAAAGCTGTGAGTATCTGTTTGCCACTTATCTCGTGTAGCATCTAATGATGGGGTTTACTTTCGAGTCCCTGTCGAATTGTGGATCTTTTTCTGGTTTAAAGAAGATCGAAAGTACACGAAGCCACCCACTCGAAGGGCACAAAAGAATTCTCAACCTCGTTCAACCCATAATCTAGATGAAACTTCTTTTGTACGTCGTGATTGGTCTGCGGGTGAAATTAAGTTATTTGACGAGTTGGGAATAGAAGATGAATGGAGAGAAAAAACGTATTTGGCAACTTTTCTTTCCTACTGGTTATGCGTATTCGTCTTCCCTAGTAGAAATTTGTCTCTTCGTCTAGAAGTTTTCAAAACTACTAGTTATATGGCCGAAGACATCTCCTTTAGCCTTGCTGTTCTTGTTTTGGCCAACATTTATCGTGAGCTCGGTCAGATCCATAATGCATCGCCTTCGGCTGGGAATTCAGGTGCTTGCTTTCCTATACATTATGTTCATGGTTGGCTCACTCATTATTTCAACACGCATTTCAAAACTCCTGTGCCAGTCAGAGGTCCTATGATGGTTGATTATTTTGGAGAATGTGGAGCTAAGTACTTCAGCGATGTCAAAGTGATTCACAAGGGAAGATATATTGTGGCATGCAACTCTTCAATATAAGAATAAATATGAGGTTTGAAAGGTAACGAGCGACTTTCATTTCTTAATTTATCACTCTTCTCAAGCTTGCGGTCATGCTTCTTATCATCACGAAGCTCGAGTTCGATGGTCGTTGAGGCTTATAATCCTTATCGATTCGATCAGAAGTTCGGGTTTTATCAAGATATATCGAAGGATTTGAGTGAAGAGGTTCCTCTAGCCAGCTTGGATAGTGTGTTGCATCATTGGCGAATTTGTATTTTGACTCGGACATCATCTCAAGTACATCTCCCTGCACGTTCACTAGATCCGCATAACCAGGTTACTCCCAATTATACAAAATGGTGGTTAGTAAAACATGGAGATTATCTTGAAGAAGGGATACAAAAGTTAAAGATCAGTGCAGCTCTTCCCCCTCACAAACCAAAACCTCCAAAGAAAGTTGGTGATGGAAATGGGGGGAAAAGAATTCATGTTTTAGATGTTGAGCAGTTTGTTGCTGAAGATAATGAGGACAGTCATAGTAGCAACAATGATCATCATTGGAAGAGATCAAAGAAATCAAAGCCGGTAGCAGTTTGTGACGATAGATTCTTTGATGGTGTTGCAAGTGCTTTAGAATGTCCTGCTCTTCCTACTACACCTTTGGTTAGTAATTCCTTTTTACTCTCTTGTTTATATTTGTCTTGTTCTTTTATGATTATTACTACTTTTCTTAACAATCTTCTTATTTTATTTAACTTATGGTCACCTTTGGATGATCTCATTCATGAAGATATGGGGGAAAGTAATCTTTTATCTTTGATGAGTCCCAATGTCTTTGATCTTGCTGTTACTCGTGTTAGGAGTTTCAAGGCACCAACTGACGAGGTTGTAGTTTCTTCTCATCCTTCGCCTGTAATTATTGAGGATCGTGCACCAACCCAGGAGGTGGTACATGTTGATGTCCTGGAAGTCTCCAATGTATGTGTTGATGCTGTAATTTTTGACGTTCAGCGGCGAGTTGCTTCAATTATGTGGGAGACCTTGCATAAGAAGATTATACGTACTTCAATTGATAAGACCTCATCTCTTGAACCAGAGGCACTTAAAATCTTTCATGTTTTATTTCAGGGACAAATGCAGTTAACCTTGCGTCTCTCTAAGATTTTATAGGTGACTATTTTAGAAAGGTCGCGACTTACAACAACTGACTATCCTCCGTTTCTTCTCAATTGGCTTCAGCAAGTAAGGACTGCCAACTGGAGGAGTGCAAACTTAATTTGGAGAAGATATTACGTGATGAGCAGCATGCCATTAAGGAGAGAGACAAGCTTCAACGACAACATGCACAAATATTGCAAGAAGAGGAGGAGTTGGAAGCGAAACTTAAAGCTGCTCGGGCTAAACAAAGTGAGGTCTTCAAGTCTATTCTTGAGCAGGATGAGCACATAGACTAGAAAAAGGTTGAAGCTTCTAAAGTATGAGAGAACATGGGTGACATTGAAGATGCTCTAGTTGTGAATGATGCAAAAGTTGGATCGCTTGAGGCCTTGCATGAGCTTTTAAAGGATATGCAACAAGAGTTGAATGACTTCAAGTGGGTGCCGAG
>NW_019104973.1:20403-30922 GCF_001995035.1 Momordica charantia
TTTAAGCTACACGTCTACGTACCCTTTGTAGAAAAAGGGACCAAGTCATAAGGTAGTTAGAGACATTATATTGTTTTTAATATGCATTTTTATATCTTGTTTGTTGACTGTCTTGAGCTAGAGGTGTCCATGTTCTCAGTTAGAGAAATTTCTGTTGGCATAGTTTCTTCTACTTCATCATTCTTTGAATAAAATTCAGCATCTGCGAAATGAGACTCCACCTCCGAGAATGGAATAGTATCAACCTCGACTTTTTTAACTTCATCTTGATAGAATTTGAAGCATTGATGCAATGTAGAAGTTATCACGATCCAAGGACATCCTAATAACAATTTGTAAGTAGTCTTGAAGTCTATGAGCTAATTTGAAGCATTGATTGTGAGGCTCATGATCGTTGGGGTTTGCTGCAACATGGTTTGATTGAACTACTTCGTCGAGATCAAGCTCAATCTTTATCTCTTGAGCTAATTTCATGATTAACTCTTTCAAGACGAAGCATTTATCCACTGGATGTCAAATGACTTGATGGTACTTGTAGTAGTTGGGATCATTCGTCTTTCCCATTTCTTCCGGGCGTTTGCATTCGGGAAGTTCAATTACTCGTTTCTCCGTTAATTGCTTCAACATGTCTGGAATATCAGAATCAGGAAAAAGGTAGACTTTTTCTTGTCTCTCCCTCAGAGTTGGGCATTGTTTCTTGTTTCCAACCATTTGTCTTTCTTCTTTCTTATTGTYGAAGTTTCTTCCTTTTACGGAGAACTTGAATGAGGCTATGTTGACAACTGTGAATTCTTTTTTGGAACTTTTAGAACCTTTATCAGGGTTCTTTACTTCTTTCTTTTCTTTTTTGAAGTCTGGGACTAAATGGTCTCTATTTCCTCTACTAGCGATACTTAGCTCTATATCATGAGTGCAAGTTGCTAGTTCTTCGAAGCCTCGGGGTTTTATACCATAGAAAATCTAGAGAAGTCCCCAATGCATGCCCTGAGTGCACATTTCTACTGCAGACACTTCAGTCAATTGGTCTTTGCAGTCGAGAATCAAAGCTCTCCACCTGTTGATATAGTCAACAATAGGTTCACCTTGTCTTTGCTTAATGCTAGTGAGTTCTATCATGCTAACAGTTCGCCTCGTACTGTAGAAGCGATTTAGGAACTCTCTTTCCAATTACTTCCAGTTGTTGATGGATTCAGGTTCCAGATCTGTGTACCAGTCAAAAGCGTTGCCTTTCAGTGTTCGAACGATTTGTTTGACTATTAGATCTCGTCGAGTGCCATCATTTTCGCATGTTTCGACGAAATGGGCAATGTGTTGCTTAGGATTTCCCTTTCCGTCAAAGTGTTTGAACTTCGGAGGCTGGTATCCCGTTGGCATTCTCAAATTGTCAATCCTCTTGGTGTATGGCTTCGAGTACATGAGAGAATTTTGAGAAGGTCCACCATACTGAACTCTGATTAAATTTGTGATCATATCTTGGAGTTGTTGGACAGACAGCGAAGCAATGGAAACAAAATGTTTCTACTGTTCTTCTTGCATGATGTTCTTTCTTTTGTCACTAACTTTTACAGCGAGATTTTGGCTTGACTCAGTAACGTCCACATCATTCTAAATCTTGATCTTGTTCATAAGGGAGGCAATCTTATGTCTCTGTCTTCGACCATCTTTCTCAACATGTGGAGTTTCTTTTCCATATTCGCCATTTTTTCTTCCATGGTGGATGCATCAGCCGTCATGACAAAGCACATGACGTTCGGATTAGATGTTCCTTTGTAATGGGCAGAGGAAGGAGGGAATTCACTCTCTGAATTGGAATTGAACAGGGCCTCCACAATTTCCTTGACACGATTGCGAGTCATTGGACCCAAGTAAGAGTCGTTTATGAGGCAGCAATCTTCAACGAAGTTTCCTTGAATGCCATCACTCTTTTTTTTTTAGTTGAAAGAAAGAGATAAGAGGTAGAGATGTCCCACTAGACGTGCCAATTTGTTCGACGAGAAATTCAATAAGAGAAATAACTCGAATTAATGAACTTGATTTGTATTTATGTATGTGGGTGTTACAATCTCTAATGTATAATCCTCTGATTAATTCTCTCAAATATAAACTTTAACTCAAGGGCTCGTGAGCTTGTTCTCGAATCAATGAGTTTGTGCCTTCAGCTACTAGCGTATTGAAGAATCTTTAGAGTCTTCGGCTGTCAAGATTGATGCTTGGCGGAGTTTGTGGCTTGATGAAGTCTTCAGCTCGTTTGACGAAATCTATAGCTCGATGAAGTACTCCAGTTTGTGAGGTATGCGGCTTGTAGCTTGTGAAGTTATTCGATCGGTTACTTGGTGAAGAGAAGATTCATAATTCTTGAAGTCTCGTAGTCTTCAAGTCTTCCATTCTTCGAGTCTTCAATTCTTCGAGTCTTGTTGGTTCTAGATGCTTCGCGCTCTAAACAGTTGTAGATGACTCTGAAGGCTCTGAATCTCCAATACTTCTCGATCTTTTTTCGAATCCCCCAAATGAGTGATGACACATTCTATTTATAGAGCTTTGCTGGGTCTTATATGGGTCATGGGCTTAATGGGCCATGGGCTTGGACCCAGTCTCTTCATGGGTTTTGATCAAATTAGTTGATTTCATCGGACGACCATAAAAGAGACACGTGGCACAATTTGATTTGCCAATTTAAAATTAATTTAAGACACCTGTAATTTTATGATTGGTCCAAAATATAATTTTAAATTGTGATGTGGCATTTAGTAATTTGTCAAAATTTCTCCTTCAACAATTATAAATCAAAGAAAAATATTTGTAAATTATAAAAAATTTAAGAAAATAGAAAACAAATAAATCTTATCAAATAAATATTACTGATYAAAAATATTGAGTTTATATTTTTGTATGTTATGCTATCTTACGTATCATTTTTTATTAATTAACCAACATGAGGATAGCTAACATCTATAGATTGAAGATTCAAATCTCCACCCTCACATTTGTTGTACTAAAAGAATTATTAATTAAAAATTTAAAATCACATTTACATTATGAAAAAAAATATAGTTTTAAAATTCTAAAAGAAAATTGTGATATTTTGGTACTTATAATTATATTTGTAATGATTTGATATTTGTAGTAACATTAAAAGCAAATGTATCAAYGGTGTGTAAAAGTGATCCAATTATTTGTTTATTATATGAATAGAAGTTCTCCAAAAAAAAAAGAAGAAGAAGAAGAAGAAAAAAAAGTCATATATTAGACAAATGATTATTAGATCACATTTTGAATTTGGATCAAATGAAATCCATCGACTTTATTTACTTGCCTATTTTTCGAAGAAATTGTTAACAAATAAAAACCTATTCCATAATGTTTTGTTTTTATTTTTCTATATATATTTTTTTAAATATGCTTATTTGCAACTTTTTTTTTTTAAAATTTTTTTAACCTAATTCGGTGGGTGTTCTAGGTAACTCCCATGATATTTTCTTGTGCTTTATTCTTACTATTAATTATTTATGGTTCCTTACCATTTTTGACACAAGTGTGGACGCATGAAACTATTTTTTTCCCTGTTGCCGTTCGTGTAAACAACGACACCGTTCTGCTGATTCTTTGATGTAAATGCTCCCATTCACCTGCATAAAACATCTCAAGAGGGACATCTTCTAATCCACAATTGTGAGTGACCTCAATTTTACGTTGCATCTTACATGTCGCGTGTTAGTATATTATTATATGCAGGCTAGGGTTACTTTGCAATTGTTTACCACGAATGCAGCCGAGATTCATGGATAGAGTGTTAGAGATGAGGATCAGTTCGATGGTCTATCCACCGGGGGGAGGGGGGGGGCAGAAGTTGAAGGGTTGAGAGTATCTGGGAGGGTGACCAAGTTGAAGGGGTTGTGCCTCCATTAGGATGATGGTTTGGGGAAGTTGCAAAACCTTGTGGAAGGCGAGTCACACCCAGGGGCGGATTAGATAACTTTGCCAAAACTTGCAAATTTAGAAAAACTCTAAGATCGATTTATTATAAATCTTATCCATTATTTTCATACAAAAAATGTGTTTCCTAGTTCATTTGTCACATGAGATTTTTTTTTCCAACAAATTTTCAAATAAAAATATATGGAATGATAAATTTTGTGACACGTTTTAAAGTTCAAGGTGAAAATAACAACAATAACCAGTCGTAAGGTGCAAATTAAATTGATACACATTGTCAAGTTCTGGTTTAAAATTGATATTTTTCCATTATGCTTATATTCATCTATACCCCCGACATTAAATCCTAGATCCACCACTGCACACGTGTGGATGTGGTCGAATGTAAAATACGAGCAAAAGGTGTTTAAGAGACTTCATGGCTWGAAGAAATCCTACTTCAATGGAGTGGATAGTCCATTATATATAGGAGATATGGAAGGCGCCAAAATCCCGCTTCGATAGAGTGGATAGTCGCTTATATATAAGAGATGAAAAGAACATGGCGTTGTTTAAGATTTTGGATTTCAAATAAATGAAAGAGCGCAAGTGTACACCTATCACAAGTAGTCAAACRGAATGAGTATTCCGAGTATAGATCCTTAAGGACAAATGAAATATTTTTATAAGAAATGTTAGTGATCAGTGACTTTGTAATTGATTTGGGGGTAACAAATAATAAGGATAATGTTGGTTTTGATATTTAAAGACTCAATGCAATAAACTCAGCCCAGTTACTTCGACTTAGCTAAAAATACAACAATTTTTTCCAACTAGGTGCCAAGCGCCTGTCATAAATTTTCATCGGTTTACTTCGCCATCTTCYTATGTCTAAGTGATTTTGAAGGTATAAGTCCACCCCTAATATGTCCATTAGAAAAGTGAACTTAATTTAATAAAAATCAACYGTAACCTTAGGTCGAGGTCCTATGTCTAGGCTACCCGAGCGAAATCTTTATGTCTAAAGTATTTCTCTCCAAAGTTAAATCAGTAAAGTTGTGAAAATGTATCAACCCTTTCAGTATTGATGCTTAGTTACAACACTAATTGGCCAAATCAAGTTTTAATTTGTGAAAACAACCTTAGGTGATAAAAGAAGAGAAAACCGCCTTTGCCTTGTTGGATTTTAAAAACTTTAGCTAACTATCCATAACCAAGTTTGGGAAAAATAAATTTAGCTCATGACAATAACGGAAAAACAGAATTTAATGTTGATGGAAGTAGACGACATGATTAAAAGATGAATAGAATTAAAACAAGTTGGAAATGATGGAGTTGTAACCCAAATGACCCTAACCAGTTTCTCTTTCAAGATTGGGGATCAATACTCAGTCAATTCCACAAGTTTGTGTGATTACAACTTCGTAACGAGAGAGAGAGATGATGATGAATGAACTTGCTAGAATTTTAATTGAATAAGATCAAAGCTTACAATTGAAGGCTAACAAGCTGGAAAATAAAGGATGAACTTGAAATAAATAAAGTTTAAAACAATAACAACTCAAAATTTTAAAAGGAAAAATGTAAGAAAGCTAAGAGTAAAGTGTCTAAAGCTGAAATGATCACTTGAGGATGATGAAGGAAGAGAATGAGCTGCTGAATTTATACAGACTTCAAGGTGGTTAGGAGGTTGAGAGTTTTGTGGAGAGACATCCATTTCAAACATCTTTTAGTTGGTTTGTTGTTAAATTGGCAATCGTGACACGTGGAAGAGCTTCGGGAAGCTTCAAATCACAAAAACGTGTGTTTTACATTAAGGGCATTCTCGGKATTGGGGAAGGCGCCAGACACCTAGCTCGATATTTTTTTTGCACAAAATTGGGTTAGAAATCAATTCTAAATGATGTAAAAATGTCCTATATGCATGTATAACCTAAGATAACTTCAAATGAAAGTTTTGGACACTAAACCAAGCTTAAAACACGGTTTCTGAGTTTAAAATGTTAGAAAGCAACACCAATTTAGCTTCTTTTTACCCTTATAAACAAGGAAAATCACACCCCCCAAACTTGGCTTTTTGCTTGTCCCCAAGCAAACTTAACAATTTATATCTCTTAAATCACATGCAACAATCATAAGCAACATCGAACATAARGATAGACTAGACTTGCTTTTTATATGGTGTCTCAGGAAAGATCATAAAAATCTTATCGTCTTCCTATATTCAAAAGCAAAATTACCATAAGCCAACAAAGTTCAAAATWATAAAAAGTTTCTTAAAATCATTTCCTTTTTCAAAACATGAAAACTTTTTGACGACGCTCTAGAATTTGCTCGCTTCCATTTTCACTTAAATTTTAACACTGAAGGAATGACTACTAGCCTCTATGGGGATTTCCTCCACAGCTTTATAGAGGTATTTCAAGTAACAATTGGTCACATAGGGTTGCACGATGTTACACTAGACCCAATTGTTACCCTCAAAGCTGCTTACGCCACTCGACCTAAGCTACAACGAGTGTCTACAGTGATAAAAATAAAGACATTTTCTTGCCACTCTTTTTTCTTACCTCTCTTCTTTTTATCTCACAATTTTAAATCTTTTCCCCACTCTTATTTTCTCACAAGCAAAAAGGACTCTTTTATTTGCAAACTCTTTTTCTTTTTTTTTTCTTTCAAAGATTCATTTTACATGCATTTTCTTGCTAGTGACTCTTTTTCGCAAAATATAATAGCATGTTCTTTCAAGAATGAAAATAGCATTTTCTTTCTAAAAACAAAAGATTGTCCCCCCAAAACTTAAGAGAGATAGTGTCCTCAATGAGAAAAGATTTTTGAAGAGGCAATGCAAAAATCAAAATGAAAGAGGACAAGGACTTCATAAAACAATGAAAAAAATTTAAGTTTAAAAAATAAGAAAAGCAAAGAAAACGTGTTATTGAAAAGAACTTGGTCACAAATGGCGCATGGCTTTTTTGGACAAAAAGAAAACAAGGTCTACCTAATCCTTAAGAATCATCATCGACATGAAAAATAAGAAAAGACACACCAAAATACTAAATGAGATTAAATTTGCAGCATGCTTTTGTAASAAATATACTTTGCTAGAGCCTAAAATGAGAATATGATCAAAACAGGAAGAAACTAGGTAGTCTTATTTCCACATTTAAACTCAGAAACAACCAGAAAAGATTCACAATACCATCCTACCAAAACCTAACATGCAACTAAATTCCAAAAAATAATATAACCAACATAAAAAGAATGAAACTTCCCTCAAAGTGGTGGTTGCACAGGAGGTTGCATATAGCAAGCTCTCCAAGCGATTTGACTAGTCAACTTTCTGGCATCTTCAAACACTACTTCCCATTCCTTAAATGTATACCTCAGAAAATTATCCTCCGTACTTCTCGTCGCTGTTCCACTAGATAAATCTACTGAACTGGCCCTTTTTCTCGAATTTTCACCCACTATAACAGAAGGAGGTCTCATGCGCCTTGCCTAAATTTCTGCATTCAAACTTTCATCAACTTCCATGCTACGCACCCCTTAACTTCCCTCTTTATGTTCCCCTCGTTGCCTCTCGTGTCGATGCCTCAAATCATCAAAATTTACATTGCCTACTTTACTTGGGATCTCCTCTCCTTTATTTTCAGCACTCACATTGACTCTATTTTGAACTAAAGGCTCTAAAGGAAGAAGAGAGTTACTAGGAGTATTACAAGGAGGAGGCACATAAATAAATTTTTCAATGGGTAATGGCGGTCAGGTAGAAGATATAGTAGTGAGCATTAAAGGAGGCTCTAGAGGCCTCAATGTCATTCCAAAACTCCGACTTTGTGTAAACATAGAATCCAATTGATACACACCCATTGGCATCCCTCCTAAAAACATAAATTGAGATTAAGGGGGAGAGGTACTAACTATAGATGGGGGAACATGAGCATAATTAAATGATAACAAAAGTTGGCCCAGCTCACGTGAGTGGTGCGGCTGGACAACACTGTTTTGGAGGGGAAAAAATTGATTTTTATGATAAATAGGGTAGAAGTTTATCGAGAAGGTTGGCTAATTGGGAGAATGTGAACTGTAAGCGGACAACGAGGGAGGAAACAAATGATACGTACCAGAAAAATTATTCTCGAATTGCTGCTGAAAAGTGGCCGGAAAAGGGTCCAAATGCTGTTGAAAAGTGCCCAAAATAAGTGGGTTTTGAGCCCGGACCAATGACTCATCACATTGGTTGCTTATCGGGGATTGTGGCAAAAGAAAACTAACCTAAATAAGATAAATTGACTTTGGATAAGAAAAAAAAAAACTACAACCTAACAATCTACCTGACAAAGCAATTACAAAGTACACTCAAACAATAGAAAAGTAGAAATCGGGATAAGAAAACTTCCTTACGGTGCAGGCTCCAATTCAAGGTGGTATTTGATCTTGGTATTCTCTTGACAATCTCATATGCTTTTAAGATGGTACAAGCTTAAGTTGTTTAAATAATCTGAAGGTTAGCCTCATAGSTGGACTTATTGCTGGGTTAAAATTTGGTTTTTTGGCCGGATTATTGTTTTTCTGCAAGGGTAAACTATAAGGGCTACACATGTGGAGTCTTTGTAGATGTTGCATGTGAAGTTGATCGAAGAGTTTCTTTCGGTCAGCTGAAAGGATCCGCATGTAAGGAAAACCTTGAGGGAGATGTTTTCTAACTTGAGAGTTTTAGTGTTGTCTACCATCCTCGAGAACTTAAGCTTAGGGAACTTACTTTGGATTGGCCCACTCGAAGGTGTGTGCCATTGGACACAACTCAAAGTTTAGAGTATTTTTGTGAAAGTTACCATCCAAAGATTATTTATCAAGGTGTTGTGGTTGCTAATGTATTTTTTGGTGAAGATTTTGGAGTCATTGTTGGCGATTTTGGCCCAGTAAAGTTGGTTGGTATTAGCATCACTTATGTCACTCGAGTTTGGGAGATAATGAGTCATATTCAATTGAAGTATTTATCGTGGAGAATCTTAAGAAATGATGTATATTTTTTGTTATGACATAATGTGTTTGGACCTTGTTACATGTCAAATTAATTTCTTATGCTTGGAGTGTTCTACTCTTCAAGCATGTCAAGAAACTGAAAAGGGGAAGCAACTCGGTGCTGTTGTGGATTATTGTTTTCATATGGGGGAGACAAAAACAATAACTACTCCTATGGAGGAAGGTTGAAGTAATCAGAAGTGCACAACGTTGTTGCCTTTATATAGGGGAGAGTCAAGAATTAGTGCAAACATGTGTTAGTTTAAATATTAGTGTTTCCACATTTTTAGGAGTTATTCTTGATATTTATTTTCATAGTTGGAAGTTATTGAATTAGTGGAAGAGTGGATGTGTATGTTGGGAGAGTTTATTGGTTAGTGGCTTAATGGAGTTGTGRTGTTCGCTTAGAGAGATTTTGAAGGGTATTGACCTAAGTAGTGGGTTAGTGGCCTAA
Source organism: Momordica charantia (assembly GCF_001995035.1). Next base: position 29,798 of record NW_019104973.1, read on the forward strand.
GTAATGAGTTAGTGGTTGAATTATTTACTTTTCCTATAAATACTTGTAATAATTATCAATTCAGTGAATAGAAGTTCTTCATTCGTACGATTTTTCTCTTCCTTCGGCTTTGTTGTTCATCTTCGTTTTCGTACAGGTTGGGACGGGTTCCCCACGTAGACCCCATCATCAATTGGAGATTCCCCGCCCAAAAATTTTCAGGGATGGGGATGGGGATACCCCTAGTCTCGCCTCATACCGCCCCATTGCCAACCCTAATGATATATATATATATATTTTAGTACAACATGTGGGACCCTGATGATTTTTTTATACTTTTTAAGTCTCTATCGTTAATACTTATTATGTTGACACCACACATTAATTTGATTAATGAATGATGATTTTTTTTTTTTTTTGAGGAATGATTAATGAATGATGATTTAAAATGAAAGTGACGTAAGGAAATATGTTAGTAATTGAATGAAATAAGATAGTCGGTAGGGCCAAAATGTTTCGATGGGACAAATAGGTAAAATATATTTAAACAAATATTTTTGAACCACTTGAAATTATTATATCCTAAAGGACGCARTTGCAAATATGACAAAAACGTTTAGTAAAATTAGCAAATTAGCAACCACATTTAATTTTTTCAAATATAGTACTTAAAAAAAACGAAGGTCTGATATTAAAATAACTACTTTATCCAAACAATATACATTTATAATGTATTTGTAATATATCTGTAATATGTACGACTACTGATATATGTATGTGATATACATCTGATATATTACTGATATGAGTATATGTGCAATATGTATGTGATATACATTTGATATACTACTGATATGAGTGTATGATATACTACTGATATAAGTGAAATTTTTTTGCAATATTTGAAAATTTAAAAAACAGGTGACATGTTTCGAAATGCATAAAAGACTTTTTCTACCCCAGTTTCCCTATCATACATATAGTTCATTAACTATGATGGCCACCTATCTTAGGAATTAGTAATTCTTTATGTGTTTACTAGCACCAAATGTTGTACAGTCGGATGGTTCTCCAGTAAGATTAGTTGAGGTGCGTGCAAGTTTGTCCAAACACTCAAATATATATATATATATATATATATATATA
>NW_019104973.1:31047-50886 GCF_001995035.1 Momordica charantia
AACTATTGTAAAGAGTAAAATATATAAAGGGATTTCTATATATTATGAGCTTTGGCTGTTATATATATATATATATTATATATATAGTTTAGGGGTTATGTTTACTTTTATTTTCATTTTCATTTATCGTTGAACTTGAATAGTTTTTACTCTTTACAATAGTTTTTTTTTTCACTTCTCTAATGGTATATTGTTGTATATATATATATTTATTTATTTATTTATTTATTTTAGTGTTTAATTACTTTTATAATTTTCACTTATGTAACTTGAATATCACAGTTATGCTTAAGTAATAATTTACCGTGCATTTTAGTTCATTTTTAATATGAAGTTGTAACTTTACTTATTTCCCTAATCGTTAAACTCTCATCTTAAAGAATCCAACACCTCAAATTTGTATAGAAATAAATTGTTAAAAAACCTAGAATCAAATGAAACATTACAAATATAATATGTTGGTAAAACTGAAAATGAAAATAAAAAAATAATTATTATTATTTGAATAACAAGCAATAAAGAACAGGACTCACGAATCTTGTTCAAAAAATAAAAATAATAAAAAAAAGAGACTCACTAATCTAATTGTAGACTAAGAATAACATTTTGAACTAAAAAGAAAAAAAAACTAAAAACATTTGAGTCTTTAAACTTCGCATCGTTCTTTCATGGTGGAGAGTTGAATCTTGTTAGGTTCCTTCGGAGTGTTTTCTTCATCTTTTGAACCCCACACTGAGTAATATGCATATAGAACTAGTTGGAGAAGACCTGAAATTGCTCCAACACCATTGCTTATCTGCAAGGTTTTTATAAGTTAAAATATTGGTCAAATTAAAAGCTTCTAGGACTTGATATCGAGAAGAAATGCCTAATTAACTTTCAAACTTATGGATAGAAAAATCTACAAAATATTAATGGAAATGGAAGAATACTAAAGAGGCAAAATGAAAATCGAAAAAATACAAATTTTAGGCTTCTTATTGATACATTGTTCAATAATTTATTTAATGCTTTCTAACTTGGTAAACAATAGAAAGAAAGAGTGAAAAAGAATATGTTTTTTCATTATTGCAAAAATTTGTATTAGGAGCAGGGAGGAGAATACACATACCAGCATATAGATATCAAATTTGATGAGGGCATAAGCTGTCCAGATGCAACCATTGAGAAAGTTGGCTAATGAAAGTGTAAACGGCATATACTTGACACTCTTTGTCACTATCACCTTTTTCTGTAGAAATCAAACAGTAGATTTTAATGCTTGTTTTCATTGTAGTACAGAAATATATAACATTGTAATCATCTACTGGAGGACGATGATACATGAAAATTAGATTGGAATTTACTTACCATGATGGTTAGAGGAGAAACATACATCATGATGTTGAAGACGTCACAAATTATTCCAACCATCAGTGATCTATTTTTAGTTCCGTGCAAAACTAGCATGGTTATGAGAACAATAATGGCCACGAATATGACTTCAATGAGAAGACAAACACCCACTTTCTTCTGAAATGAGAGCAAGTTAAACATAATTAACACAGGAATTTGGGGACTTTTCTAATTAATAATGGAATAGAATTTTCCTAAAAGATTTGGAAGGGGGAAAAATGAGCAAAAGGAAAAGACAACCTACCCGTCCTTTGTTATCAGCATAGAAGACGAAGATGGCCAAATATGCGAGTTCAATAACAAGACCAATACCGTTAATAGTGACGACCAAAACGCTGTCAGGATGGACAAATGGCATTCCATAGAAGACCCAGAACATGCAGTTTAGAACGGTTGCGATGTAGGGATCTGGCTTGAACTCTTCCACGGTCTTGTTCTTGATGATTTTGTAGAATGTTGGTCTGCGTACAATATTCATAAATGCGTTTAGAACTCTCGAGAAACATTGGAAATAATAGAAAGTAAGGATAAATTATAAGTTTGGTCGGTTGCGTTTGAACTTTAAAAAAAGTTGTTGAATTTTCAAATTTGCGAAACTTGTAATGTAATTAAAAGAAAAAGCTGACGATGGAAGGAGATGGCGGGAGGTAGTGTTACTTACAGCGGGGAGAAAACGAGGCCGAAAGAGATGACATTACCTGTAAATATTCAGAGACAGCAAATAAATAAAAAGTAAATTAAATTTCCAAAGAATAATTCAAAATCCAACCGTTAAAGTTTAAATAAACTAATCTGGTGACAGTGAAATGATGGAGAAGTCGAAATTACCGACAATGCCGACGATATTGCGGGCAACAGTGGCGCTCACCATCTTCGATTGTTAAACAGAATGAATATGGATCGGAAGAGAGAGAGGTAGCAGATGAGATGGAATTGGTGAGAATGGGGAAATATATATAGGCATGGCGCCAGCCAGCTTCTGATCAATCAATTTTGTGTAAATTTGGGAATCCCAATCCCAATCCCAATCCGAGTCCGACTACGAAATTCCAACTTTTCTGTATAATCTCTCAATGCAAAATGCATCACGGATTAGGATACCTAATAACGAATTTTAAATTTGGATTAGCATGTTCGCCAAGAGATGTTCTCGAGAAAAATTATCGGTTTTATAATTGTTTTTAATTATTTTTAGAATTTATATATAAAAAAAGTGTAATAAATATATATTAATTATTTAAAAAATGGAATGGGGGACGGGGACGGGGACGGGATCGGGTCATGTATTTTCTATTTTTGGGACCTGACCTGCGGAAATTTTTGTCTTCCCTTAATCTAGAGACATGAAAATAAAGATGTAAGTCAACTTTTGGAAGATAAATTTTAGAGAGATAAATAAAAATATTTAGAAAAAAATAGTGAAAGAAAAGTTAAAGACAAAAAGAGAAAAATTTTGAAGAAAAAATAAAGTCGAGAGGAAAATATATGTTAAAGAAAAAATAAGAAATTATAAAGAAATAGAAAAATTATAGTGAAAACAAATTTAGAGATAAAAACAAGATTCAAAATATAATATTTATAGAAAATAAATAAATACAAAGATAAATAAAAGTTACAGGGAAAGAAAATTGAACAAGAAAATAAAATATAATTTTTAGAGGAAAAATAGATTACAAAGAGAATGAAAAGTTATAAAATATGAAATTTTAAAGGGAAAAAAGTTAGGAAAAATATTAAATTTTTAGAGAGACAAATGAAACTAATCTGTTAAAAAAAAATACCGAAAAATAAAGTTTGTAGAGAGATAAATAACAATAAATAACAATAAATATTCAAAATATAAAAATTTTAGAGAGAGAAAAATAAAGTTTGTAGAGAGAAATTTAGAAATAAAAAATTTTAGAGTGAAAAATAAATTTTTTAGAGATAAANAACCGTTAAAGTTTAAATAAACTAATCTGGTGACAGTGAAATGATGGAGAAGTCGAAATTACCGACAATGCCGACGATATTGCGGGCAACAGTGGCGCTCACCATCTTCGATTGTTAAACAGAATGAATATGGATCGGAAGAGAGAGAGGTAGCAGATGAGATGGAATTGGTGAGAATGGGGAAATATATATAGGCATGGCGCCAGCCAGCTTCTGATCAATCAATTTTGTGTAAATTTGGGAATCCCAATCCCAATCCCAATCCGAGTCCGACTACGAAATTCCAACTTTTCTGTATAATCTCTCAATGCAAAATGCATCACGGATTAGGATACCTAATAACGAATTTTAAATTTGGACTCATTTCTAATTTTCTTCTCATACTTTTAATTTATTCTCTATTGTTTAAGCATAGTTTCGATTAATCTCATAAACCATTCTTAAATCTATTTTAATCAGTTGAAAATCCACTCATTTTCTCTTTTCTTCCCAAATCTAAACCATACGGATGCCTAACATATTCAGCCAAATTAATTAGAAAACACAAGTTTATTATACCATCCCAATACAAAATGTGTCACACATTCAATTTGGTAACAATGTAAAAAATCCGTGAGGTTCCATCTTGTTAAGCTCATAGATTGGATAAATTTATTTCATTTATATGAATTCTCAATACTCCCCTCACTTGTGAGCTTGGATAATTGATAAGGCCCAACAACTGGAAATCATAATAAATGGCGAGGAAACAACAACGCATACAGGGGTTCGAACGCACGCAGGACCTCCCACTCTGATACCATGTTAACATACGTTGATGACACATCATTTTCACGACTCTGATACCAACCTCCAAGGGTATTATTTTGAGCCAAGGCAAATATGCACGAGACCTACTCTCCGAAAACAACATGCTAGGAGGGATTTTTCTCTAACTTCCTTCTTGTAATCATCCTATGTTCATCTCCTTGTATGTGATGCAGTAGGTTTCTCCGAGGTGGTTAAGATTGGCGTTGCTGTAGTGGACAAGATCTGCCCAACGTTTTGTTGTTTATCGTGGCTTGAGTATTTCTTGTATTGCAAATGAGTTGTGTCTGCAGGAGGCAAGGATAGATCAATGTGTAAGTTTTGGCTTATATCAGGAAGAAAGGAAGAATGGATTTGATCAGTAAAGTAAGGAGAGGTATGTAAGGGATTTTTAGTACTTGCTTCTGCTGGTTCAATCGTGTTACAATACCTCAGTAAATGGTCATCCCTTCAATTTAGGTCATCTTCAATCAAGGCATTGATTTCTTTCTCCCTCCTATCCGTTACTGTCAATATTCTGTATTTATGTTTGTTTCCATTCTTGTGTAACCAATTTGGTAGCAGACCATGTATACATGGAAATAAGATCATTGTAATTACTCTAATGGTGGACTATATAGCACCCACCTTCACCTTAATGCAAAGCAAGGGCAAAGAACATTTTCTCTACAAATCTTATTACTTTTAGAATTTTCAGTTGGTATCAGAGCTAGCAAAGGCCAACGCCGACATGGCAAACGAAGGATCCTCCGGCTCAACTACTAACAACTCTCAACAAGATAAAATCAAATCAATTAAATCCCCTGGGAAACAAATCTATGTTGAGTGGTTTCAAAGGAGTACGGAACAATACTTGAATTGAAAAGCAAGTTTGTTGGGAGTCGTTAAATAGTTGTAAATTCCAAAAAATATAGGAAGGACATTATGGGGAAAAAACTAAAAAATGTAAAATTACAAATATATCCTTTAACTATTTTTGCAAAATTATAAACAAATTGACATTTTCTTAAGTGAATGTCAGAATTTAGTCATTTACTTAAAATTCCCTTTAATTCATTTATATAAATTCTCAACATTCCCCTCACTTGTGGGCTTGGATAATTGATAAAGCCCAACAAGTGGAAATCAACGGAGGAAACAACAACGCAGGGGTTCGAACACAGGACCTCCCGCTCTGATATCATGTTAATATACGTTGATGACATCATTCTCACTAGTAACGATGCCACTCACATTCAACAACTTATACAAACCTTGGGTACAAAATTTGCCTTGAAGAATTTAGGGGGAGTTATAAAAGCAAAAAGATGTGGGTTGCCTCTTCATCAATCCCCAAGGGGGAAAAGATCCCAAGAGAGGAAAATAGTCCCAAAACGTGCTGAAGACAAGGAAAGCTACCCCCATTTCGAGAAGAAACTGACGGGAGGAGGCTGGAACTGCTGGTTTCTCACTGAGCTGGAGGTTTCAGAAGATTTCTCAAAGCTTTTTCACCAAAGGAGTTGTTTCTCTCTTTACCCATTGTATTTTTCTCATTCCCCATTAACTAAACCTCATTTTAGGGGGAGATCCTTTGTTGTAGCTTGTGAACAGCTGTTTTTGCTGCTGTTAAATAGAGTTGATATAATATTTTCATCTTACTGATCTATGTTTGCCACATTTATTTAGTTTGTTTGCTCTTGTACGACTCGGAAGGGTATATAGGTAGCATGTTTGACTCTTTTTGTGGTTAGCTACTTTTTTCTAGTAGATTTGTGGATGCTTAGGGATAAGGTCATCCGCTTAACCATACTTATAAACTGTTCTTCATGTTTGGGTATTTAGCAATCGAAGTCTACATATTCATATTTTGGTGTCTTGGAAGGGAACCACGTCGGTTTGATCATAAGTAGCAATTTTATGCTAGATCGTCTTCTCTGAGCGTGTGAATCAGAAAATCCTCACCTCAAATTACTTGGAGCTCAATAATTCGTTTAAAATAAGGGGAGTAATGAACGAAGCATTGAGGCTGAAATTGTTCCCACTTTCGCTGATAGACAGTGCCAGGATATGGCTGCACTCCCTACCATCATAATCCATCATTACATGGAATGAATCGGTAAAAACGTTTTTTCTAAAGTATTTTCGACCGAAAAAAAATGTAAAGTTCAGAAACGACATCAACTACTTTTAGCAGTTTGCAGGGGAATCTGTAAGCGAATCATGGGAGAGGTTCAAGGGGCTTTTGCAAAAGTGCCCATACCACGGTATTCCCAAATGTATTCAAATCGAGACATATTATATTGGGTTGAATGAAGCTACGAGGTTAGTGGTTGCTTCTACAAATGAAGCTCTCCTATCGAAGTCGTATGCTGAAGCATTCAACATCCTTGAATGAATCTCATCTAACCATCACCAATGGTCGAACCCAAGATCAACTGTGGATAAAAATTCAAGAGGAATGCATGATGTTGACATGCTAAGAAGGCGACCACATGAAGCTCTCTCGGGCATTATTCAGACACTCAAATGGGAGGAGAAATAACAATGCAAAACTCAAACATCAATGAGTTGTAACACATTTCCTCCATCAAATCCCACCCTTCAAGAGAAAGAGAGCCCTAAGTTAGTGCAGTAATTGAAATTCACAGTCAAATTCAAGAAACTGCAAACAAGCTGCAGCATAAGAATATCCACGAGAACGTTGCTAGAGCATCGGTCGAACTTGAGCCAAAAGAAGCATCGAGTTTTGGGGTTGAAGAACAAAAGAGAAATCTGTTGGATTTTATGCCTTAAACTTGTAGTTTGTAAACATAAAACAAATATTCATTCAATAAAGTAGTTATTGATAGAACTGCACTAACCTAAATCCAATAAACTAACATCCAAGGTGATGCCATGTAACTGGAACAGTATATAACATATATACTGTTGGGTGTGTTGCCCTAAACTCGTAGTTTGTATTTTGTAAAAACATATGTCTATTTAATAAAGTTTTATTCAATAAATTTGTTGTTGAATCATAGCTTTGCATTTTCCAAAATCCAATAAACTAAACATCCAAGGTTATTTTTGATGTAATCGGGATAGTATATATACTGGGTATATAGTTGATATACGGGGTATATATTTGATATACCCCTGATATATGAATGGATAATGTCCCGTGAATAACCTAAAGGGTCTATAATATATGAATAAGGCTGGGTACCTTATCTTGGCAACACTATGGATACGGCCCACTCTGTAAAGGTTACAGACGACTTGATCCAGGTCGTTCGTGTGGAGACATGCGAGTGGGGGTATCCTATACAATGAGTTTGTATAAGACCGAACCACGAAATAGGCAATCTTTAGATATAACACCGTTAACTAATAGATTGTCATTTCTTAGGATGACCAGGCAACTCATTCTCAATCCTGAGTGAGTTATGGACTCTTGCCCATGAGGGCTCGTCCTTTGATCTGTATGTGTGAGAGTGGCCCGAGTCGCCGACTCAACATTCCTACTATTTTGGGGACGAGACCGAGTGGGAAGCTGGGAACATAACTTCACAAGATGGAATTCACTCCTCCCCGACTTTAGGGGAGTAGGTGAGTGTTCCCTTAAATGCTGACTCCGGGACTTGAACAAGGGGCCCCACCCTCTCATTGGCCGAGAGGGACTTCCGGTTATTGGTTGGACCATAACCGGGTTGTTCATTAGAGGAGCAGTGGTGTTTAAGGAGTAAGATGTAACTCAGGGGTAAAATGGTAAGTTGACCCAACTTGAGTTACGAACACACGTGAAGGATTAACTCGTCATTAATGGTCATATATCCATGGACACGAAAACATTCTGCAGTGAGAAGAGTGCAACTACGGGTCTTTAGTGGAATGACCCGTAGTTAACGAATCTAGATTAACTCAGTCAATGAGTTTGACCGATTAATCTTGCATCATTGGAGCTTCGGATCTGTAGGTCCATTAGGTCTCCTTGCTAGCTCATAATGGGTAATACGAGGATCAAGTTTTTGGAAGAATTTGAATTGTTCAAATTACTTAAGGGATTATATGTATATTGATACATTATAATATATAGTTAATTCTAAATTAAAACTATATATTATGAGAGAAACTATTTGAATGAGATTCAAATAAAATTAATATGAATAAGATTCATATTAAAACTATAGGTTAAAAATAATGTGCATAAGATGTACATTAGAACTATAGGTTATACGAGAGAAATGTTATAGAATATGATTCTATTTTTGTGATAAATAATTAAGTGTTAATTATTTATTTGATTTATATATATATATTAATTATTAATTGGATTAATAATTAATAATTATTTATTAATTAATATGATTAATTAATAAATTAATTTTTATATTTTAATTATTATATATATATGTTATATATATATATTAATTATGTATATATAAATATAAATATATATATATATATATTATTAATATTATTAATAATATTAATCTCCCCTCCAAAATTGCAGGGGAGTAGGAGGTTAGTGTGACGTGGGGAGTTGCCCCACGTCACCACTTCTGTTTTGTTTTTGCAGTTCTGCAAAAACACAGAACACAGAAGAAGAACGCCCAACCCGTTTTCTCTCGATCAAGAAGAACTCTCTCAAGCTCTCCCTCTCATTCCAAATGATTGCTCCCACCAGCACGATTCCAAGACCCAAGAGGATAGCGAGGAAGACACAGTGGTGGTGTTCGAGGGAAACTCGTTGAAGAAACGTTCTTCAAAGGTTCAAATTTCCCCTGTATTTTTCTTCTGTAAAATTCGATTTTGTATCCCGAAAATCAGCAACGAAAGTCCGCTTCCGCTCTGGGATTCACATCCCTTCATATACAATATATATTTAATATACAGCTCATATATTTGATATACAGTGTATATATATACAGCATATATTCGATATACAGGTGGATAATGTTCTAGTAGTAACCTAAAAGGTCTATAGTATATGGATAAGGTTGGGTACCTTATCCTGGTAACACTATAGATACGGCCTACTTTGTAATAGTTACAAATGACTTGATCCAGGTCGTTCGTGTGAAGACATGCGAGTGGGAGTATCCTATACAATGAGTTTGTATAAGATCGGACCGCGAAATAATTCATCTTTAGCTGTAACACTGTTAGCTAATAGATTAATATTTCAATAGGATGACCAGGTAATTCGATCTCAATCCTGAGTGAGTTATGGACTCCTGCCTGTTAGGGTCATCCTTTGATTTGTATGAGTGGGAGTGGCCCGAGTCACCGACTCAATATGCCTACCATTTTGGGGACGAGAACAAGTGAGGAGCTAGAAACATAACTACACAAGATGAAATTCACTCATTCCCGACTATAAGGTGAGTAGATGAGTTTTTTCTTAAGTACTGACTCCGAGACTTGAATAAAGGGCCCCACTCGCTCACTGGCCCGAGAGAGACTTCCGGTTACTGGTTTGACCATAACCGGGTTCTTCATTAGAGGATCAGCGGTACTTAAGGTACAAGATGTAACCAGGGGTAAAACGATAATTTGACCCAACTGTGGTTACAAACACTCGTAAAGGATTAACTTACCGTTAAGGGTAAAAATTTGTGGACGCAAAATATTCTACAGTGAGAAGAGTGCAGCTGTGGGTCTTTAGTGGAGTGACCGACAGTTAACGAATGTTAATTAATTTGGTTAATGAGTTTAATCAATTAATCTTGTATCGTTGGAGCTTCTGATCTATAGGTCTATTATATCCCCTTGCTAACTCGTAAATGATAGTTAAGAACATTTAATTTTGAAAAGAATTTGAATTATTCAAATTGGTTAAAGGGAATTAAGATTAATTGTATGATATGCAATTAATATAATATATGTTGATACATTATAATATAAAGTTAATTTTGAATTGGATTCAAAATTATGAGAAAGATGAATATTAGAATTTGATTCTAATATAGTTGATTAATTTAAGTTTAATTTAATTAAATATGATTTAATTAAATCAATGTGATAAATTAATTTGGTTAAATTAAATTAGATTTAATTAAAATAAATTAATAATTATTTTTTCTAATTAATTAAATTAGGTTTAATTAATTACTATTTTAATTAAATTTGTTTTAATTAAAAAAAGGAAAAAAAAAAGAGGAAAGAAATGGGAGGAAAACCTCCCACTTCCCACGAGAGGTTTTCCTACTTCCCACCTTTAATGGTGGGAAGTGGGAAAGTGGTGAGTGAGGTGACTTCCCCACCACACTTCCTCCCTTATAAAAAGGAAGGTTCTCCCCATACTTTCCGCTCGACTCTCAGTTGTTGAGTTTCTGAAACTCCAACGGGAAATTCTCTCTCTCGATCTTTCGGTTTCCATTTTCAATTATAAAACGGTTCCCACAAATCGAGTTTTTAACATCCAGATGATAACGAGGAAGACTTTTTGGTGGCGTTGGTGTCTACATTGAAAAGGTGTCTGCAAAGGTATGTATCACTAACTTCCTATTACTAATGCTTATGTCTTTTCTTTGTTGTAATTCTAAGACAGGATTGAAGCACACGCGTTCGCGCGCTTCCACTGCAGGATCCGATCCCTTCAAAATAAATTTAAAAGGATATTGTCACCACAATTTTATATTCATGGAGCAGTTCAATCCAGGACGGTTCTTCTGATGTTGATGATAGCCCCCAAGAAGAAAAAGAAAAAGAAGAGAAAAAAAATGATATAACAAGAAGTATTTTAATTTCCAAATCAATTTCATTCTCCTTATAGTTCGTGATGATTGAAGTTCTTTGTTATTGTTTTTATTTGTGATTTAATTGATAGTTAGGTAAGTTTTCGTTTATTAGTATTTTCTGCCTCTTTTGTTTCAGGAAAGAATTAAAAGCAGATTGTTTAATTTCAATTCTATGGAAAGCAAAAGGAATCATGATAGAGTAGCTACAATGCTAGAGCATCGTTTTCAAACAAGAAGACCCAGCCCTAATGAAGAATCCAAAGAAGAAATGTTTGAAAGTGAGAGTTAATTTCCTTTTGCTGCTATTTAACATTTCCTTGCCTTTCAATTTTGTTTCCTACTTGTAATTCTTTGTGGGTTTAATTTTCAGCAGGTTAGTTTTCAAGGTTAGCTACCTCCCACCCCCTCGAGAAAAATGAAATGAAAAGGAATGTTTATGTAAATGTTGTGTGTCTCGCATCTTGTGCATGCTCTGCTTTATCTAGTAGTGTCAATGTTATGTACATTTGTGGTTCTGAAGTTTTGTCGATGTTGAGGCTTCAGTTGTGGGCAAGATTCAAAATGTCAATGTCGATGGAAAAGTCGAGGTCTCGATTTTACGGACATGTTAATGGATATTTTGGGAAAATTTACCAAAATAGTGGGTATTGATGGAATTTTTTTAAATTAGTAAATAATACTTTAATTGTAGCTTAATTAGCCTATAATTAATGACTTCTAACCATCATATCTAACCATATAAGTAATATACTTATAGAAATATCGTTACGATGAAAATGTCGAAACAAAATCATGTATACATTATGAATATTATTTGAGTCGGTAAATTAAAGTTTAATGTTGATATATAAAGTATGAAATAATTTTTAAAAATTAGATTTAGTTTAAAATTTAAATGTTTAATAATAATTAGTTAAATTGATTTTCTTTTTTTTTTTAAGATTTGGTTAGTTAAATTTAATTTAAAATTTGTTTTTCTTTAAAATGAATTACTCGAAGATTTTGTTAGATTTTTTTAGTTAAATTTAATTTAAATTTTGTTTTTTTTAAATCGATTATACGTTTCTTTAAGATTTTGTTAGATTTTTTCTAGTTAAATTTAGTTTAACGTTTGTTTGTTTTTGTTTTGTTTTTTTATTTGTTTTTCTTAACCAAAAGATAAGAATTAAACTTTTTTAAATTTTAAATGTTTAATAATAATTAGTTAAATTGATTTTAATTATTTGTTTGTTTTAAGATTTCATGAGTTAAGTTTAATTTAAAATTTGTTTTTCTTTTAAATCAATTACTTTAAGATTTTGTTAGATTTTTTAGTTAAATTTAATTTAAATTAAGTTTTTTATAAATCGGTTGTTTATAATCTATTTCTTTAAGATTTTATTAGATTTTTATAGTTAAATTTAATTTAACGTTTGTTTGTTTGTTTTTTTTCCTTTTTTGAATCAAAATAATAAGAATTAAACTTTAATTTCTTTAAAAGAAAAATAGAAAACACCCAATGTCGTATAATTTTTTACTATTATTTTCGATTTTTCTGTTTTCTCTTCCACAAGCTTTAAATTTACACAAAACATAAAAGACGTTTTGAACATAAATTCTTCTTTTTTTTAAGGTTTCGATTCAAAATTTTTTATCAAGATTTTTTCTTGAAAAACAACAAATTTTCCTTAAGTGTCAACTAACTAGAAGGCTACCATGGATATAGATTTTCTCAATTGTTTAGGGATTCAATGGACAATAAAAAAAAGAAAGAAAAAAATCGACATTTCCTCGACATTTTGTCGACATGTCGACATTTCCTGGACATGTCGATGTCATGTCGAGCGAAATTTTGAACCTTGGTTGTGGGTAGCAACAGTTGTTGCTCGTTTCCTAGCTTAGGTTTTAGTATTGAAGCCCTAGCAGCTCCCTGTTAGTAACCTTCATAAGCCACAAGTACTTAGTTGACAATTTTTAATAGCTCACCTATCCAGGTTCAGGCCCTACTTTCGTATTACTTTATTGGACGTTCTCCCTTATTGGACATTTTCATGCTTTGTCTTTAGTTGCATTGAGGACAATGCAAGCTTTTAAGTTTTGGGGTGTGCACATTCGCTTTGCTTTTAACCCTTTTTAGCTTAGTTTTGTACAACTATGAATCTTTCTAATCCTATAATTCAGTTAAAAAAAAAAAAACTCAATTATCATTAGAGGCTGCAGGATTAGGAAAGGCTAGTAGCCCATAGTTGAGAGCTCAATCCAGTAATAAAAGAGCTAGCAGTTCAAGGCAAGTGAAAGGGAGTTTGAGAAAGAAGTCTTTAGGTGGGTCTGGTTTGTGAAAGTAAAAGTAGGAGGATGCTAGAGCTTAGGAAAATATCCTTTTCTAGAGTTAGAGCAAGATCTTAGCTACTCTCTTTCGTTATCTAAGGTGGAGGCAGAATGAATGAGCTCTCAATTTGTGTGCATTGTGGGTGAACCGAGTAAGTAGAGCTAAGTTCAACATTTGATGCATTGCATATTCAATACTTTCTTGTGGGGTGTAAAGTGTAGTCTTGCTTGAGGACAAGCAATGATTTAAGTTTAGGGGTGTGATAACTCTACAAAAGAGAGTTATTCCAGACATTATTAGGGAAGTTTTGTGAAATTTATTGTTAATGTGTGTCTATTTTAGCTCGAGAAAATCCTGAATAAAATAGAAAATTAATTATGAGCTGAAATCTCGTGCAAAGAATGTTTTGGCTTAAGGTAGTGCTGAATTCTTTCTATTATCGGCTCTATTATGCAAGATTGAAAGCTGAGAACCAGAGAATGAGATAAGCGCTAAGTTCAAAGAGCTGTTGACAAAACACAGTCAAACCTGAGCAGGAGAAATGCCGAAGTATTGCAGGGTTAGAGCATCCCAATGTTGGAGCATCACTTTCTGTAGAAATTTATGGGCAGAGTAACACGCGAGGTTCTCACTTATGTCCGTACAACGCGCGTTTTATTGAGTTTTGCGCTAGTTTTCAGGGGAGTTATAAAATCAACAAGATGTGGGTTGCCTCTTCATCAATCTCTAAGGGGGAAAAGATCCCAAGAGAGGAAAATAGTCCCAAAACGTGCTGAAGACAAGGAAAGCTACCCCCATTTCGAGAAGAAGTCGAGTGGAGGAGGCTGGAACTGCTGGTTTCTCACTGAGCTGGAGGTTTCAGAGAATTTCTCAAAGCTTTTTCACCAAATGAGTTGTTTCTCTCTTTACCCATTGTATTTTTCCCATTCCCCATGAACAGAGGCTCTCTATCTGTTTTTGTTGCTGTTAAATAGAGTTGATATAATATTTTCGTCTTACTAATCTATGCTGGCCACATTTATTAATTTGTTTGATCTTGTATGACTTGGAAGTGTATATAGTATCGTGTTTGGCTTTTTTTGTGGTTAGCTACTCTTTTCTAATACATTTGTGGATGCCTGGTGATAACTCTCAAATAGAGAGTGTTCTGTAGGCTAATTAGGGGCATTTATGTGCGAAAATGTGAGAATCTAGTCCAAATAGCCAAAAGAATGTGAGAATTCCAATAGTGGACCTAAATTACATGTATAATTCTTAGATGCTCTCAATTCTATGATTTAATGCTAAATTACGAAGGATTTGTGCAGAAAGAGTAACAGGGCGCTCAGGTTGAGTAGGATGCTGCCTTGTTAAAGAACTGCTGCTAGAATGCTGAGAAACGAAGCGCAAACCTTGGAAGCTTGCAATTACCTGGATGCTCTAGAATAGAGGCTAAAACAGTAACTTCTTTAAGTTAACATCTCTTTTACCACGTTCGTACAGCATCCCGTGGGTGCCCTAAGTTTTAAGGCTTGGTATTTAAGGAAAAGGGGGTCGGAGCCAACAAAGGGAGACACGAGGACAGATTGATTCAATTCGTTTTTGGAAGCATTGATTTCAAGGAATGTTTCTGTGTTGACGTGGGAACTTTATCGAGGAAGGTGAAGGGTGACAGATTGCTGAGGATTTGAATTGTACACCTGAGGAAGCTTTCTACTATATTTTCATTTTCTTCAACGATGAACTCCTCTCTTTCATTTTCCTTCTCTTTTCTTCTTTCCATTATGAACTAAACCCCACCTTCGGGGAAGGGTTGGAAGGTTTATGTAATATTTCCGACTTGCTACACTTTAGAACTTTGAAGTACTAATTTAACAGAATTGTGTTTGTTTTCTTTCTCACTAAACTTGTGTGGCCAACTCGTTTAGGGTGCTAGCTTACTTAAGGCTTGGGAGAGTCCTTGCTGAGTTGCTTGATTTCTGTTAGCTATAGTTTCCTTTTTCTTTCTGAAATAGGGCAATGAACACCCAGGGATGGGGTTCACTCTATAGCACCTTTAGACCGCTTTATTTTTTTGCTTAAATTACAATGGGAGTTGGGTTAGAGCAAATGTAGGTATCTCGGAAGAGAGCCATGAAGGTTTGGGTAATCATTGTTTTATGGGACTATTAGGTGGTAGTCTGAGAGTAAATAGTATGTCAATCTCCCCTCCCCGATCTTTTAAACAGTCGTAATCCCTTATCATTTCGTTGTATTCGTTGGTTGTTTTTAGGAGCAGATCTAAGTAGTTCTGGCAAGCTTTTGTTAAAATCTTTATACATTTTAAGTTCAGCAAATCAACGCACAACATATATTTTTCTTGTTTTACTTCTGTGGTATTTCGAAATTACTAACCATTTTATGAGTTATTTTCCCTGAGGAGACGACCTTGTTTGGTACTACAACTGAATATTTAGTTTACACTTGATATGAGTTTCTCCTATTCGTGAGAGAACGAACACTTAGGGATAAGGTCCGCCTAACCATGCTTATAAACTGTTCTTCATGTTTAGGTATTTAGCAACGGAAGTTGCAGATATTCATATTTGGGTGTCTTGGAAGGAAATCACGTTGGTTTGAGCATCAGTAGTAATTTTATGCTAGAGTGTCTTTTGTGAGCATGTGAAAGCATGTCAAAGTCTCCCCCGGTTCCATCTCATTAACTGTTTCCCCGTTATGTTCGTTTTGCTACAACATTTCTTTGACCCAGCATTTGTTAATACAATATTTCTCTCTTGGAATTTCTTTTTGTGTTTTATAGTATTTTACTTAGTTTAATTGTACAAACATCGATTATCTTTTATTTGCATTTTTTTGGTATTTTTAAGTGCATGCTTAAAGTAACATTCTTAGTCCATGTAGATTTCGACCTTGTTTATACTACAATCAGCACGAATATAGTCTACACTTGCACTTGCATTCACATAGGTTGTGGGAATGCAACAAGTTTTTGGCGCCGTTGCTGGAGACTACGCTATTTTACTTTAAGTTATTTTGCTTAAGAATACGGTGTGTAAAGAGTTTCCTTAGCCATATTTTGGTTGCTTTGTAGGTCGATGTATGATTTCCAAGGGTTAGAATTTCTGCTTGATGACCAAATTTAAGGAACACCTCATAGGAGAAGATATGAGCACATAATACAAGAGCAAGAAGAGACGAATTGCAATCTGAATTCGCAAGCACTGAATATGGTAGTTGAGGACATGCATGAGGAAGAGGTTGTTGGGGCAGCAGCAGCCCTTCCTCTAAATGCTATCCTGTTAGCAGATGACAGGGATAGATTAATTATAGTATACATGACTCCGACATTTTATAATTTTAATCAGCTATAGTGGAGCCGGATATAGATGCCGATGAGTTTGAGCCTACACCCGTAATGTTTCAAATGCTCCAAATTGTGGGACAGTTTGGGGGTCATGAATCAGAAGATCCTCACCTCCATTTGAGATATTTCTTGGAGGTCAGTAATTTGTTTAAGATCAGGGGAGTAACGAAGGAAGCATTGAGGCTGAAATTGTTCCCATTTTCGCTAAGAGACAGTGCTACGATATGGCTGCACTCCCTACCATCAGAATCCATCACTACATRGAATGAATTGGTAGAAACGTTTTCTATGAAATATTTTCCACCGAGAAAAAATGCAAAGTTCAGAAACGACATCAATAACTTTCAGTAATTTGCAGGGGAATCTGTAAGCGAATCATGGGAGAGGTTCAATGGGCTTTTGTAAAAGTGCCCATACTACAGTATTCCCAAGTGTATTCAGATCGAGACATATTATATTGGGTTGAATGAAGCTACGAGGTTAGTGGTAGATGCCTATGCAAATGGAGCTCTCATATCGAAGTCGTATGCTGAAGCATTCAACATCCTCAATGAATCTCATCTAACCATCACCAATGGTCGAACCCAAGATCAGCTGTGGATAAAAAATACATGATGCTGACGTGCTAACTTTGAAATGGTAGGAATGTTGAGTCGGTGACTCGGGCCACTCTCACCCATACAGATCAAAGGACGAGCCCTCACAGGCAGGAGTTCATAACTCACTCAGGATTGAGAATGAGTTTCCTGGTCGGGTCCTATGAAAATAGCAATCTATTAGTTAATGGTGTTACATTTAAAAATTGGCTATTTCGCGTTTCGATCTTCTACAAACTCATTGTATAAGATACCCCCACTCACATGTCTCCACATGAACCATTTGGATCGAGTCATCTGTAACATTTACAAAGCGGGTCGTATCCATAGTGTTGCCAAGATAAGATACCCAACCTTATCCTTATACTATAGATCTTTTAGGTTATTCCCGGTACATTATCCACATGTATATCGAGGGTATATTAAATATATACTCAATATATATACTGTCCCGGTTACATGACAATAACCCTGGATGTTTAGTTTATTGGATTTGGACAATGCAATGTTATAAATTTAACCACAAATTTTTTTAATATGAAAAACACAACTTTATTAAATATAAATTTGTCTTTACATAATTATAAACTACGAGTTTTGGGCAACACACCCAACAAACTCCCACTTGAACTAAACTCTAGTTGGGTGTACAAAATCATAAAGCAAAATGATAAATACAATAAACTAGAGCATACACTATATCCATCACATTTCTCCCACTTGCCATAGACTAATTGTACAACGCTCGTAGACCTATACTTTCTAGATGGCCCTCAAACACTTTAGCCGTGAGTGCCTTCGTAAAAGGATCAGCAATGTTGTGCTCCGAAGCGATCTTTGTGACGATCACATCTTCTCGTTACACTATCTCCCGTATAAAGTGGTACTTCCTTTCGATGTGCTTGCCTCTCTTGTGGCTTCGAGGTTCTTTAGAATTTGCCACAACACCACTGTTATCACAATAAAGTGTGATGGACAAGTTCATGTTTAGAACGACTTCCAAATCGGTTAAGCACTCCCTAAGCCAAACCGCTTCTTTTGCTGCTTCACAAGTTGCAACGTACTCAGCCTCCATGGTGGAGTCTGAGATGCATCCTCATTTGATGTTTCACCAAACTACTGCTCCTCCGTTAAGAGTGAATACTAATCCCAACGTGGATTTCCTTGAATCCTGTAAGGATCAAATCCTTAGAGTCATACACGAGCTTGTAGTCCCTCGTTCTCCTAAGATACTTGAGGATTCCCTTAATAGCAATCCAGTGATCATATCTTGTGTTCGATTGATACCTACTAACCATCCCTATGATGGAGATTGGAGAACTCGAGAGGTCGATTCTCTAATATTCTTAAGATAATGAATTTATTTTGGGAGGCCAATTTAAATTCAAATAAACAAAATTTTCTTAATGGCTTTAGGCCACTCATAATTATTGTCCATTATTGATCAATAAAATGTGGGACATTTAAAAATAAAAATAAAATTCTTTTTTTAAAAGCCATTTTCTTGAAAATAATATGAAAAAATAAATTATCGTTCATTGAACGGTGTTATGTGGTGCTAATACCTTCCCCATACACAAAAGACCCTCGAACTCATATCTTTTTCGGGCTTACCAACTTATCTATGCATTTGGATGGCCAGTCACACCCTATAAATAAAGACTGGTGGCGACTCCATTTTTCTCTTATCGGAAAGAAAGTCGGCTGCTCCACGTCGCAAACCTGTAGCGACACCAAGGATCTTTGCATTTTGTTCCAGAATAGTGTCTTGATCCTAACGGCCTTTTGTGATGTTGATTGGGTTGGAGATGCTATTGATCGTCGATCTACCACTGGCTTTGTTGCATTTTTTGGCTCGAGCCTTATTTCTTGGTCGACCAAAAAGCAACATATTGTGTCTTGTTCTTCTACTGAAGCTGAGTATCGGTCTTTGGCCACTACTACTTCTGACTTATACTGGCTACCACAACTTTTATGTGACTTGCATGCCTATTTGAAAACCCCCTCATATTATGGTGTGATAATATTACTTTCATGTGACTTGCATGCCTATTTGAAAACCCCCTCATATTATGGTGTGATAATATTTCAATAATATCTCTTGCGAGCAATCTAGTGTTCCATGGCTGCACCAAACACATAGAAATTGATTATCACTTTGTTGATGAAAAGGTTGTGCCAAGGATATTTCTTTTCACATTGTGTCATCCAAAGATCAAATTGCTGATTTATTCACCAAAGGAGTTGTCTACACAAGTTTTTTCTTTTTTTTTTCTTTACGTAGCAAACTCACGTTTTCTTTTCAACCTTGAGTTTGAGTGGGTGTATTAGGTTAATTGTTATAACCTCCTTTAGTTATGATTCCCCTATAAATTAGCTAACCTATTCAATATTATTTGTAAATTAGTTGTACGTAGGCTCTATAAAAGGCTCTTTGTATTCACTTCAAAATCATCTCAATACAAAAATTGTTCTATTTTCATCCCTCTCTTTTAGCTCTGTTACTCGCAGAACTGCTCAGTACCCATGTCAACTCGACAAATTCATATAGATTTAATTTTTTTAAATTTGAGGGTTAAATTTTTACAATTGAAAATTTTAAAGTAGCAATTTTCTCATTTATAAAAGTATAACGGTTTAATTTTTACTCGTGAATGTTTAGGGGTCTAATTTTTTCATTTGTGAAAGTTTGAGGGTTTAGTTTTTAGAATTTATAGTTTAGGAGTGCAATTGTAACAACTATCATACTTCAAG
>NW_019104974.1:498-19202 GCF_001995035.1 Momordica charantia
TATATATCTTTTTTTTTTGACATTTCGTCAACACATCTATATGTCGACCAGTCGATGATGAGGGGAAAAATGACTTTCCCCCTTGTCGACTGTTGATGTAGAGATTTGGCCTTCTAGGATTCCGCCAAATTCGCACCAATCTTCTAGAATAAAGGGATCGACGAGACCTGCAAAACAGAATAACACTAAAGGTCGGACCTGCAAAACAGAATAGCATTAAAGACCGGTGTGGTCTTGCCACACAGGCTCCGATGCTTAAATCAGAATCGGAATAGTTGGTTATAAAATGTAGAGTGTTGTGAGCCTCCCTTTAGGGTTTGGCTTACTTCCCTAGAGGTTGAATACTGATCCCTCTAGGGATTGTGCAATTCGAATCTTGATACATCTAGGAAATCTGGTTATCTGAATCTGGGGAGAATCTTGAGGCAATTAGTATATCTTGAATATAGGATATCTAAATCATAAGGCCATCAACATATCTTCCATTTGAATTCCTTAAATAAAGGGAATCTGAATTGTAAAAAATTAGGATTTTCTCATCCATAACAATAGCCCCCACTCTCAAAGTTGAAGATTGTCCGACTTTTATTTTCAGAGTATTTTGTCGCTGTTGGTTTTCATCAAATCTTTTAATACTGAGAGCACTTATCGTTGTCAATTGTCGCTTTTTATGGGTTGACTGTTATAGCCCCCATACCATTTTATCGTAGTTGGTTGTAGTCAAGTCTCTTGGTTTACTCTTGAGTTTCTAACCTGCTTGGCTTTTGCCGATGGTTTTATACCCTGAGTCCAGTCGATACCCTTTTGTTATAGTCGGTTGTCGTTTAATGGGCTGGCTGTCATAGCCTCCATTTGTTAACGTTGGCTGCGATCAAGTCTCTTAGGCACTGCTTTTTACGGTTAGTTTTAACTGTTAGATTTTGGCCTTGGGATCTAACTTTTAACAGGGCCAATGGTACTTCCTTTGGGTTTCTAACCTATTTGGCTTTTGCCCATGTTTTATACCTCAGGGTTTACTTTCGGGTTTCTAACCCACTTGACTTTTGCCAATAGCTTTTATACCCTGAGTTTAGTCGGCACCTTTAGGTTTCTAACATATTTGGCTTCTTCCGATTTTTTACCTCAAGTTAAATCAACACCCTCGAGTTTTTAACCTATTTTGGCTTTTGCCATATGGTTTTCTACCCGTGGGTTTCATTGATTGGTTAGGCCTGCCTGTTTTCTGTTTTAACCTTCCTGGGCCTGTACGCATGCCTAAGCACCTCAGGATTCTTTTCCCTGGTTTCACTGATTGGCTTTTAGCTTATTAGCCTGCTTCTAGGTCCGTCCCGGTTTGAGTTCCTTGATAAACTGTTGATTTACTTAGCCACGCCCACACTTGAGGGATTTTAATTTAGAGTAAAAGATAAACACTCAAGTAGTAAAGATGGAATTATATTTTAGATGTCAAAAGTCTTATTTAAAATATATAAAGAGATAATTGCTCAAGTAATAAGTAATTAATTAAATTTCAAATGCTAGGAGCTTTTTTAAATCACAAACGAGTAAGTATATTTGGAAACATAATATCAACATGTAGTTACCAAAAAATCAGTCCTAAATTATGCGATCTACCAAATATGCGGTTACCAGAAAATTAAACCTAAACTCTCGTAATCATAAACAACCAAAATTACACAGTAAACTTACCATCGTCTGAAGTAGAAACTTCGTATGTTAATCAGTTGTTTTTTCTTTTCTGGGATTTGTTGACTCGTTTATCCCAGAATCTATTTTGGAATCCGTCGATTTATCTCATCCAGGATCTGTCATGGAATTTGTTGATTCGTTCGTTCTGGGTCCTGTCTCAGAACTCATTGATTTGTTTTTTTCTTGGCTACCTCAGGTAGGGTAATTAAGCCCCCGAGTCGTATGACATTCGTCGTTAAAAAATTGTGGTCTGCCTTCAGAATACATGTCGATTCATTTCTCCCGAGATCTCCTTGGATCTAAGTAGTTCTCGGTCAATTCATCGTCAATCGTCTTGACTTTTAGATCTTAGTCGTTCCCATAGACGGCGCCAATTGTTGATGCAGAAATTTGGCCTTTTGGGATTCCGCCAAATTCGCACCAATCTTCTAGAATAAATGGATCGACGAGACCTGCAAAACAGAATAACACTAAAGGCTGGACCTGCAAAACAAAATAGCATTAAAGACCGGTGTGGCTCTTGCCACACAGGTTCTGATGCTTAAGTCAGAATCGGAGTAGTTGAGTATAAAATGTAGAGTGTTGTGAGCCTCCCTTTAGAGTTTGACTTACTTCCCTATTTATAAGAGTTGAATCCTGATCCCTCTAGGGATTGTGGAATTCGAATCTTGATACATCTAGGAAATCTGGAATTGTGAGGCAATTAGTATATCTTGAATATAGGATATCTGAATCATAAGGCCATCAAGATATCTTCCATTTGAATTGCTAAAATAAAGGGAATCTGAATTGTAGAAAATTAGGATTTTCACATCCATAACATCGACCATTCGAGCAACTCGCCACATCCACATTTAGAACACTGGTATGAAAGGTTCGTTTAGTAAAATTTTTGTTTTTGTTTTTTGTTTCTAAAATTTTGAGAAACATATAAGTGTTTGGTAACTGTTTCTGTTTTTTATTTCTAATTTTTAAGAAATGTGTAGAAATTTTAGAAACAACAAAAATGAAGGGCTCATTTGGCAACGTTCTTGTTTCTTAATTTCTGTTTCTTGTTTTCTATTTGTTATTTCTAAATTTTTTAGAACTAGAATAAGGAATACATTTGATAATCATTTCTTAGGGCACCTACACCTCTTATACCTAAGGGCACCTGCACCCGCCTCAATACCTAGACCTAGGAGACATCAAGGGGGGCGTTTGGTCCACAGGTTTGGCATCGGAGCCTGGGTTTGTTAAGCCTAGAGGTTGATATTATGGTGTTGTGTAGCTTGGTTTTGGATAGTCTGTGTTTGGGGTGCATGTTTGTGTAGCCCAGATTTATTTAGCCTGTGTTAGATATTATTTAAGTGTTTTTTTTTCTTCTATTGTTTAGGGAAGTGCTCGATACTTATATAATCTAGTTAAATTTGTAGAAAATTTTGTGGGAGATAATTAATTCATCTATTTTGCATTTTGTATTCCTTAATTTAGGAGGGAAGAGGATTTTTCTAGAATTTACCTTTAGACCAATATGGGATTAATCTCAATTGACTCTCTCCTCTCTCGGTGCACACTCCCATAAACTTTTTTTATTTCATGATTTTACTTTTTACCTTATTTGTTGTGGTAAAAATAATAATTTAAACAATTCTTTCAAATTTTTATAATTCTTTTTTTAAATTCCTATATTAGAGATTAAAATATTTCTACTCATATATTTATATTAAAATTGTTTCGTATAAAGTAATATTAAAATTATTTCTATCATATAGTAAAATTATTTCATTTTTTCAATAATTTAAAAAAAAAACATAAATATTACTTAAATTTACAAATATGGAGATTGAAATGGTTAAATTTTAGTATAATTAAGCAACAATTAAAATTTCATTTATTAACTAAAAACTTTCTATAAATTTAATTTTCACAAATTTTCTTAAAATTTTTGCCAACGTTGATATGTATTTCGAAAAATTGGAAGTTCGACATTTCCCTCGATATCAACATTTTAAATCTTGCATAAATATGTTTTATTATAACTTAATTAAAAACTGAAATAAGTCACAATTAAACTATCAATGGCAAATTAAAATGATTTTCACTAATTTTCATTGATGTCGAAATTTAACTTCAATATAAATATTACTTATATATTTAGATATGATGATTAAAATTTTCAGTTATAACCTAACTATACAATTAAACCCTTATTTACTAATTTAAATTATTTATATTAATTTTCATAATTTACAAGTCTCCTTATGAAACATCCGTCAATATCGATATTTCCATTGACATCTGAAAGGATCGAATCCCATAGCGGAAGTGCGTGAATGCGTGTGCTTCGATCTAGTTTTGGAATTACGACAGAGAAAAGACATCAGCATGATTAAAAGGAAGTTAGGAAAACATACTTTTGAAGATACTTCTTCAATGTAAACATCAATGCCACCAAAAAACCTTCATCGCTATCCTCTGTATGTTAAGAACTTGGTTTGTGGGAAACGTCTTATAATGGAGAGGGAGATCGAGAGATCTAATGAGCGGTTTCTCGTTAGAGCTTCTGAAACTTATTCAACCGACGACCGGGAAATCCAAAGAAAAAGGAGAGAACCTCTCTTAAAGGGTGAGGGGGAAGTCACAACTGCCCCACTTCTCTATGGTGGTAAGTAGAATCCTCCCCATTTTTTTTAATTTTCTTTAATTAAAACAAATTTAATTAAAATAGTAATTAATTAAATCAAATTTAATCTATTCTAAAAAAAAAGAATTATTAATTTAATTTAATTAAATCGAATTTAATTTAACCAAATTAAAATAACATATTAATTTGATTAATTTAATTAAATCATATTTAATTAGATTAAACTTAAATTAATTAACCATATTAGAATGGAATTTTAATATATATCTCTATCATAATTTTTTAATCGAATTCAAAATTAACTTTATATCATAATGTATCAAAATACATTATATTAATTGCATCTCATACAATTAACTTTAATTTTCTTTTTTTTATCAAATTTGAACAATTCAAATTATCTTCAAAACTAAATTTTCTTAACTATCTTTTATGAACTAGCAAGGGACCTAATAGACCTACATATTGGAAGCTCCAACGATACGAGATTAATTTATTAAACTCATTAATCATATTAACCAACATTCGTTAACTGYCGGTCGTCACTCCACTAAAGACCCGCAGCTGTACTCTTGTCACTATACAATATTTTGCGTCCATGGATTTTAACCATTAACAGTAAGTCAATCATTCACGAGTATACAACGTCGGAACTATAGGAAACTTTTCGGAAGAGATTCCAAGATAAAGCTGAGGTGGCTCCCCTCGTCTATGACAACGCCATTCATTTCAGCTACATTAAAGTGGGCCATAAGATTGAGAACATGTTCTTGCACTAATGTTCTCTATTTCATGCGGGAATTGTAAATGAACTTAAGGGTATCGTGCTAGGCTTGAATGGACGGTTGTCCAAACATGTCCCGCAATGAGTCCATGATCTCCCTTGCGGTGACCATGCTCTCATGCTTCTTGGCCAACACATCAGATATATTTGCCAAGATGTAGACGTTGACCTTGTCTTTGGCCTTGATCCATCTGTCATAGTCATCCCGACTGGCTAGGTCTGCATTAGGCGTAGGAGCCTTAAGACACTCCTCAGTTAAGACGAATCTAAGATCATCTACTACGAGTATTGTGTTAAGGTTTGTTTTCCATTGTGTGTAATTTAAGTTTTTCGACGGCGAGCATGGCAATGACAGAAGTAGACATGTTGAGATACAAACAAACTTATATTAGATTATAACACTACCCATTAAAATCAATCAATTTTAGCAAAAACTATTAACACACTCTATCAATGAAGATTATTTTTGCAACGATGCTTCAATGATTTAGAGCAACAGCTAGCGTGGGGCAGTCATCTACTCCTTCACTAAATTGAGACATTCTCAACTAAATATTACACCAGAATAACTCTTATTCCTTTAATAGTTAGTCACCGACTGTTTGGTCAAGAAGCTATTAAATAACTTAACAACTTCCCATAAGTGTGATCCGCATTTTCAGACCCAAGAGGTCCGCCCCAATAAGCTTGCCGTAGGGAAGGACAAATATTGGTGCAAAATCTAAGAGACCTTATCCATTTCTAGAGTTCGCTCTAATTTTGATTCCATACAACAGACCCTCTGTAGGGGTGGTCGCTCTAGGACGATATTCAGGCCGTGTATGAAACCTCACGTTGTAAACCAATAGAGGAAACCGTAGGATGTGTTGTCACACGTCCTTCTCCCACTGACTATAAATGCTTTCTCCATTCACCTTGGTATTGAACCATGCAAATACCTTCCTTAGAGAGACCGCGCTCAGTGCGACACGAGGCCAAGCATGGAACTCATGGTGTGAACTTATACGGAGAACGTGAGGGAAAGAAWATATACATCTATATATTGCATATATATCATATACTTGGTATATTTTACATAAACCGAATCCTCCCACGAAGTATTTTAAAACTAGGGTTTATTACTTAGGTAAAATTTGACTAAATGAAATTATCTAAGTTTATTAGTTTGCCCAATATAACTTTTATATTGGATTTGTTTAACACTAATGTTTTTGTTCATTAAACAATTTAACGAACTAACAACATTATTACATGCTATAAAATATTGACTAATTCAACCCCAAGTCGGTTCTAGGTAGAGGTGTTCCCTTATGGTCAGCTTAAGTACCTCAACCTAGAGAGAACCTTCCTTAGACAGGGTTTCCTAATGGGAAATATTTTATATTAACCCTTTATTTCGTCGTTTTAAACCTATTTAAAACCGCAAATAAAAAGTATATAACCTAAGGTCAAATCAATTTCAAACCCCTTTAAAATTAATTATTAAATACCTAGGGTTTGCATGCAACTCTTGATTATAGACTTTAATTTCTATTCACCAACTCATAGCTCTTATAAATTTAAAGAAATTAAAACTACAATCATGCATCAATGACATACATAAATATAACATTTATATTTACTAAAGTAATGTCATGCTCCATGCAACTTTATTTTCATCTAATTAATACAACACTTATATTAATTAATTATGAAAATGAATCATGTTATCATATAGTATAACTATTATAACATGTTTAACCTATGGTAGCATTTATGGCATACTTTATGCAACATATATAACTAATTAAGTATACATTTACAATCCATAACAATTAAATAGCAAAATAAACTCTCAATTACAAATTAAAATGCTTTCACTAATTTTCACGTCTCTATGGTTATTTCTAGACTTTTTATTGACATCGAAATTTAATTTCAATATAAATATTACTAATATATTTAGATATAACTATTAAAATTGTCAATTATAACATAATTATACAATTAAACTCTCATTTACTAATTTAAATCATTTATATTTATTTTCATAATTTAGAAGTCTTCTTCTGAAATATCCGTCAATATCGATATTTCCATTGACATCAACCTTTCAAACCTTGGTAATGAAGACAATTAAAAATATATATATAATAAATAAGGAAAAAGAAAAACTACATTTAATATAATAAATAAACAAAAATATGTTTTTTTAATTAAAAAAAAAAAGTATAACCGATTGGGTTGTACTATTCAACTACATGAGTTGAACTTAGGAAGCCCATGAGTTTTAAACCCATGGGTCAAACAAGGGGTTGCCTTAGGATGTCAAACTCATCCCAAGCTAACCCCTTGGACTAAACACACCCAAAGGTTTGGGGCAACAACAGTAATGACTAAAATAAATATCGCGTTTTAAAAAATGGTCAAACGTATTAGATATTGCATAAATGGCTAACTGACATTTTTTTTATCCTCGATAATTACTTTAGACCAATGTACCCCTGCAACAAATTAAGTATGTATGCTTAATATCAAATAAATAGCAAAAACAATTGACCTTAATACTAGGGAGTCAACTGTATCTAATAAAATAATCAAATAAATCAAATAATAAAATAATAAAAAAATCAAATTTAAACAACTTAAATCTAATTTAAATTTGATACTCTATGTTTTGAAATAAGATTTTGAAAATCCATTTTAAAATTATTAAAGATTTGTTAAGGTAAATTTTAAAATTTATAGATTTAAAATCTAAAATTAATGGATAGAAAGGGGCAAATATGAATATTTCTAGGGAAATTTAAGAAAACATAGGATCCTAACCTTGTGTTTTGAAAGGGAGAGATTGGTTCGTATTGTAGCAGTGTTGAACGAAAATGTGTTCCTTATGTGCAAGTGTACACTCTGGTTGTAGCAAGTAATAAAAAGTTCAAATCCACAGGGAATTGTTCACTAAACACTTTAACAATACCTCAAGAAAGCTAAAACATAAATGCAAACAAGATTGGGCAACATAAACGAAAAGAGGTTTATATAAACTAAAAACTATGTTGTACAAAGACTATTGTAACTCCACACCTAGATTAGGTTCAAATATACCTTAACAAAATGGTAAACAGTGAATAAGGCTAACTAACTTGTTTTTAACAGAGTAAGGGGGAAGGTTGAACGTGACTTTTTCTTGGTTGCTTAAATAATGCTATAGCATTAACAATGTGAGTACTGACCAAACAGACATGGAGTCTTTCCAGGTTTTCCAAATTTTTTGTTGTTAGGGTTTATCGACAAACTTACACAGTGTTTAAAAACAGTTTGTAGCCATGCTAGGTGACCCATATTTTTAAGCACTCACTCTCTAACACAAGCAGAATCTAGCATAAGTTGAAGTTTATCGCTCCTCATACACTTCTCCAAGAGCTAACAAAGAGATATTCCAACAATGGTGATGAAGCATGCTAAAAATAAAGTAAAACACAACTACAACTCAATACTCATTCATCATTAGCACATACAGCACAGTGCACAACTCAAGAAAAGAGTTCACAACCTTTCCCCCTTACAAATAAACTTAGTTACGCACAATCATGGGGAAAATAAAAAAGAAAACAATGAAGTGTTACAAGGAGAAAGTGGACCCAAGAGTGAAATAGAGGAGCGGTGGGTTCAACTCCTTGTGGGTCTCTCTCTTTTTCCTCTGATTCAGCAGTAGCTTCGAAACTCTACCTTTTTCTTGCCTTTCTCGAACTGACTTCTTGGGAGAATTTCTTGAAGTGAAGGATGATTGATGTAAAAAGTGTCTTTGGAGGCTTCCTTTAATGTTGCTTTTATACCCTATTTGTTTTTAGGGCAACAAACAATATTCGTGGGCCTCTAACTCACTTCTATGTAATTCTTCATTTACTGCGGTAATTCCCTTTTTACAGCTCTGTCACTGTCACTATCAGTCTGCTGCTTTTGTGCACTTTTCTGGTTGCAATGTTGTAGAATAGTTGATGCTGCAACAAATGACCCAAAATTAGAATTTGTAAAAAAAATCGCAAAGCTAAAAAGAATGACAAATATTAAAGCATTTCAAGCAACACTTAGTTTATAAAGGGTGTTCGTGTGACTATCCTTAGCTAAATTATATTCAATTTCTCGTCCAAATAACTCTCTTTTGTAGATAAAGCAGTCTCTCTTTTGCTCCACATCTCCATCTAACTCAAACTTTCGTCTTCATCAACAATTTTCTACCATCCCACTCAAGCCGCCAGTCAGTCCTCYGTTGCCTCCGTCT
Organism: Momordica charantia; assembly: GCF_001995035.1. The sequence continues at coordinate 9,859 of NW_019104974.1, forward strand.
CGTCCCAATCAACACTCAGGCCGTTGAAACTCAACTTGCTGTCGAAATCTACAATCCACGCGTCCACCGTCACACGTCAACCCGCCATCATCCGCGTCGATCAGTCACACATCCAACCTAGATCTGTCGCCCGTTGTCAGTCGCGTCGATTAGTCGATGTCGAATGAGATCTGCCTCACACGTTGGTTGACTTGCCCCTACCGTCGTCTGCCTTCAGATCTGCCGCCCAAATCCACGAGTTTTTTGCTAGATCGCGTCCCGTTCCGCCGTCCAGATCCACGAGCATGCGTGCCTAATTCCGTCGTCTACATTCCTGATCCGCCGCCGTCAATGTCGACTAACAATCTTCCTCCACGTTCCAGCCACCTCTTCCACAGCTTTTAGAGGGAGGTAAGCTTTTTCTTCTGATTTTGGGACTTTGAACACGGTTTAAAAACTTGTTTTTTGCGTTTTCATAATTTAGGAAGAATTTAAAAATAAAAAATATATGTGGGACCGACCACATGAATGTATTATTTAAAATGAAATCTTAAGAGTATATTTGCAATCAAACTACTTTTTCTATATTTAAATAGATTAAAATATAGCTACCTTTTCTATATTTAAATAGATTAAAATTGAAATAAAATAGGTAGATTCAAATTTGGTGGTATAACATCAGGACCTTCAAAGGAATCATGCACGAACCTTAGAAAGTGAACAAGGGTTATAGCTGCAATAGTTTACAAAACTCTATATAAATGTCTTATCTTTAAATATACAGATCGAATCATCAAGAACCTTGAAGAGACTGCGATGAATATTTCAGGATGTGAGGATGTTTAGAAAGGAAAAACTAAGAAATTGAAGGACATCGGCAAAAAGAGGAGTGGGAGAGACTTAGTGGGAGGTAAGGGGAAACGAGTTAAAGTGGACCCCAAAGGAATTTGTGTTCATATAAGGAGAAAGAGATAAGTCGTGAACCTAAAAATAATAATAATAATAATAACTTAAAGGATGTTTGTGTTGAACACTAATATTTACAAATTAAACCACTAATCTAATTGTACTCGTATGTTTCAATGAAAAGGAAACATTCTAAATTTAGTAGAGGAATGTGAGGTAATTAATATGCTTCAATGTTATTGTTGTATACATTTATCAATCTCATCATTTTAATACTTCTGCAATTAGTATATACATGTATTGACCTTATAATTTTGATAATTCTTCAATTGGTATATACATGTATTGACCTTCTAATTTTAGTAATCGAGTTGCATTGTGATATATACATGTATTGCCCTTGCAAATTTAATAATTCTTCAATTGGTATATACATTTATTGACACTCTAATTTTGATAATTGAGTTGCATAATGATATATACATGTATTGAGTTCTAAGTTTAATAAATTTTCAATTGGTATATACATTTATTGACCTTCTAATTATAATAACTCATAAAATGTTTTAAAGGATGACACAAATTCTGAGGAAGAGAATGAAATGGTGAACGACAAGTCTATAGATGAAGAGAATAGAAATAAGTCAACATCGAAATAATATTAAGAAACTGAATCTGATGATAATACGTGCTCAAAGAAGTCTACATATGTGAGGGGAAATATGTTACAAATCATTTAAATTAATTCAAATTCAAAACAAAATTATTAAAATAAAATATTTAGGAAACAATTTAAAATCCATTGAATGTAGGGTCAGAATTTGAATTCAAATCAAGTGGTTAGGTAGTTGAATATGAGAAAAAACCCAAAAAACGTGGAAAAGGGTAAAGTTGGAAAGTGACCCTATTTTGTAAAACTCGTAAAATACCCTTTAGCTATTTGTGCAAAATTAAGTACTAATGACCATTTCTTAAAATGGGTGTCAAAATTTAGCCACCCACCAAGACAATTGTAGGAATGACTAATATAAATAACGCGTTTTAAAAAATGACAAAATATATTAGATATTGCATAAATAGCCAAGTGACATTTTTTTAAAATCCTCAATTTTAGACCAATATATTCCTGTAACAAATTAGGTATACATGCTTAACTTTAGGGATTTATTTGATAGAACAAATAGCAAAAACAACAGACCATAATAATAGGGAATCAACTACATCTAATAAAACAAAAATTCAAATTTAAACCACTTAAAATTGATACTCCATATTTTGAAACTAGATTTTGAAAATAGATTTATAATTATTACAAATTTGTTAAGGTAGATTTCAAAATTTATAGATTTAAAATCTAAAATTTCTAAATTGGAGGAGTAAATATGAATATTTATAGGGAAATTTATGAAAACTTAGGATTCTTCTTGTGTTTGAGGAGGAGGGATTTAAGGTTTGTATTGTATCAACCCATCGTTTTTGCCCCACATCTCCATCTCTCCTCCAACTTTCATCTGCTTTCATCTGCACCTACAGTCCTCCACCATCCCACTCAGGCCACTGGTTAGTTCTCCGTTGCGTCTGTCCTATTTCGGTCAGTTGTCTCCTTCCGATACCGATCAGTTTCGATCAATTTCTCACAGTTCCATTTAGCACTCAGGTCGTCGGTTTACAATTCGCCGCCCAGATTTGGTTCGCGTGCCGTTGCCGTCGAGATCTGTCCCACATCGACCAGCAGTCCATCGAAGGAAGTAAGTCCAGCAGTAATTTTTTTCTTCTGATTTTGAGATTTTGAACGATGCAAAACGAAGAAATGAAAGGTTTAAAAGCTTGTTTTTTGCCTTCCCATAATTTAGAATAATTTAAAAATAAAACTTATTTTTTGCCCTCTTGTAATTTAGGGAGAATTTTAAAATAAAAAATAGACGTGGGACCGACTACATGAATCTGTCATTTAAAATCAAATCTGAGAAGTATATCTATGTAAGTCCAACTACTTTCTATACTATATATACATATTATTGGTGACCTCCTAATTTTGATACTTCTTCAATTAGTATATACATGTATTGACCTCCTAATTTTGATAATTGAGTTGAATTGTGATATATACATGTATTAACCGCTTAATTTTGATAATTTAGTTGCATTATAATTGTGGTATATACATGTATTAACCGTTTAATTGTGGTATATACATGTATTGACTTCCTAATTTTGATAATTCTTGAATTGGTATTTATATGTATTGACTTTCTAAGTTTAGTAATTCAATTGCACAGTGGTATATACAAGGCTTGTTTTTTTAATAATGCTTTTTTTAAAACTTATTTTAATAATAATGCGGGTTTAAATAAAATTATATAAAAACCACATTTTTATGAACTTATTCAAAAAAGCAATGCTTTTGGAATTGGCTAGGGTATGGTCGTCTCTTCATATACAAAGTACGCACCTCCGCCACGTCAATTCTTTTTTGTAAAACAACTGTGTACAGATGACCATCTAAGCGTGGTCGTCTACAACCATCTAGGCATTGTAGTCATCTATCCAAAAGACAACCATTTAGGCACAGCAATATTTTAAATTTTTTTTTAATTTACATCAAATTCTTATTTTAACTCATTTTATAGTATTATATAAACTAATAAAGCTTTATCCTTTATTTTTTATTTGTTCTTATATAAACTCAATTATAAAGACATTAAATTCTTATTTTAACTAAATTCATAATATTATATAAACCAATAAAGCTTTATCCTTTATCTTTTATTTGTTCTTATATAAACTAAATTATAAAGTTAGTTCTGAATTTATATTAAATTCATATTTTAACTAAATCCATAATGTTATATAAAACTAAATTTTATCTTATATTTTTTTTTCTAAGATCTTTTAAGAAATTATGAAGTTATTTACTATAGTTGAAATTATTATTAATAATAATAATAATAAATTGGAGAATAATATTGTACGTTTATATAGATAAAATAATTATTAATGTCAATTTACAGCCTATCTATCTAATATGTCCTACAATGGGGACGTTGCCGATTACGATGTGGCTGATGAAGAACTCTTGGTGTTTTTGGTGTCTCTCGATCCTCTGTAGGGTTGAGATATCGTCCATGCTTCCCACGTCCACGTCCATGGCCGGCTCTATAACCATATTGTGGTGGCAAAGATGGTGTGTGATACTAACTTGAACTAGGAGTCAGTATTGTGACCATAGGCGTGGATGGACCAGCATCATCCTGAGTCTGTTTAAATGGTGGAATGTCCTCGACGTTATGATAAATAACTTCAGATACAGGAACGTCAAGCTCGATTGGGACATCTTGCTCTACTTACGACGTCTTCAACGCCTAGGGCCATTAGCAGGTGTAGGCACTCTATACATCTGATGAAGGCTTTAAAGATGTCTTCCACCAACATTACACAGCCTATTAATATCTTTAGATGACGAGAGAATACTTATTTGCTTGAAACACGCAGCCTACATTTAATTCTTAAATCCAAAAAGAAAATCTCAACCAACAACATTGAAGGTAGTTGAAGCTGAATAAGAGAAAGAAAACAAATCCGACAATCTCTTGAGCCTCTGTTCTTGGCGTTCCTCTCGATCTTCTCAAAATCCCTACTTTTCGTCTAAAATCCCTCTATTTTTCTCCTTTATGGCTACGGCTAAAATGAGATATTTAACAAAATTTTGTCAACAACGCCTAGGTGCCGAAACGCGTGCATGTAAAATCATCGCTTCAATATTCGTAGCACTTAGGCGCCCAACATTCTGCAAGTCGGTGCCTTGGTGCCCAAAATTCTGCCATTTTGTCAATTCTTGGTGCCTAGGCACCAAATGCACTAATTTAGCTTGCTTTTGCTTCATTATTTGCTCTTTTTCTCCTCTTCTTCTAACTCAAGTTCTACAAAAGAAAGAAATACTAAAAACGATTAAACTACCCAAAGAAAACATCCATAAAAACTATCAAATAACTCAAAAACACCCTAAATTATTAGATCAAAAATTCACTTATCAAAATACCCCCAAACTTATCATTTTGCTCGTCCACGAGCAAAGACAAACAATGCAAAGAAATTTAGAGTAGCCACCAAAAAATCATTGAATAGAGATAGACTCAAGCTTCATAAACAACATTTTCTTATTTACAAAAGAAAAGGAAACTAAGCTCAAACAATGCTGAAACTCTTTAACCAACAAGATAATTTTCATCCATTTTATGCCCTATACGTGTGTGTGTGCACAATTCTTCATAAATTGCCATCTCTCATCCCAAAAACAAATTTTACGCACAAGCCAACTTAACCATTTCACATCCACAAGCTAGATTTAAAATATTATATAGCATCACAATTCTAGGATAAGCAAGAATTCACTCATATATGTCGTCTCAAGAAAGAAATCAAAACTTCGACATCTCTCATTCTTACCAGTCAGGTCACCATAAGCCAATTATGTTTAAATGATAAAGAGTTTTCTAAATCCAATCTTTTTATAAATCAAAATTTTTTCAAACACTAAAGAACCTACACACTTCCATTTGTTTCAACAATTTTTTATACTTAGGAGGCTCGTGGACTGGCTACTAGTCCTATAGCTTGAGACACACTTTCACGACCCTCCACTACAGTCACTTATATATAATGATCTCTAAGTAATTGACAAAATCAGTAATAGGTTGCACGAGGGTACATTCGATTATGTAACTATTACTACTGAGATCGCTAAAAAGCTACTCATAGCCTACTGCTAGTGGAGTGTTGATAACTTTCCATAAGAGAGTGTTTTGTGGCATAATTTGGGCAATTTTGGTGTGTAAATGTGAGAGTCCTTATCAAAAGAACATGTAAAAGAGAAGAAATCATTTAATTAGGTCCCTAAGCTATTAGAATTCTCAGTTCCCTCATTTTGAATGAATTATGCTTAATTATGGATGTTTTTTATAGGAATTGGAGAATTTGTTGAGGGCAAGCTAAGTTCTTTCAAGGCTGTGAAAGTGTTGCTGAAGCATGGTAGGGAGATGCATTTATGTTGGAGCCGGAAGCCGCTCATGATACTCTAGAGCGTGTGACTGTGCAATAATTTATTTGCACCAGTTTTACTGTGTAGCTTTTGTTTATTTATGTTTTAGTAACTCATATATATTTATGCTGATTTAATAAAGGTATTTTTATTATTTCATCGTATTGATTTTGTTTGGCCAACATTATTGGTTTGCTATGCTCACTTGAGGCTTGGGAAAGTCCTTGTGTTTCATGTTTGCCTCTATTTGCGTAAGATTTCTCTCTTTAAAGTAGAATGGTGAGTAGTTAGGGATGAGACTAACCCTTTCATGCCTAAGATTTCTCTCTTTGAAGCAGAATGGTTAGTACTTAGGGATGAGACTCACCCTTTCGTGCCTATATTCGTATTTCTTGTTTAGTCTACAACGGGAGTTGGGGTTAAACATGTTTGGGTATCTCGGGAGAAAGCCATGTCGGTTTGGGCATTTAGCATTTTGAGTTTAGTATAGCATAACTAGATGTTAGTGAGAGCATTAGAGTGATTCCCCCTCGATTTAGCTTCAGTTCGCATTTATTTCGCATTTTCTGCTTGTTCTCTATTTTCGGATGCTCTAGAGCAGAATCGCAGAATATTTCTGTTCTTTCTAATTTACTGTTTTTTGTTGATTTCCTTTACATCGTCCATACAACTTAAAAATTTTATCTTTAATTTTGCTTTTTGGTATTCTAATTTACTATTTCGAGAGTAAAACTGTAATCGTGTGGAGACGACCTTATTTTTACACTACAACAGATTGTTTTGGTGTATACTTGCACCAATTTTCTCCTAGTTGTGAGGAATCGAACTAGTGTCTATAAGTGAGACTCAAAAATATAATTCCACTTTCTTTCCTCTCCATTTTCCTTCTGCTATTTTCTTTCTCCTCACTTAATTTTGCTAATCTTTTTACATCTCTTATTTTCTCTCATGGCAAATGATATGTAGAAATATGAATGTGATATATATATTTTTTCGATTAACAATTTCTTTCTAAAAAGTAAAATAAGCATGTTTTTTCTTAAAAAGAAAATAGCAAAATACACTGGGAAATAGTGTCCTCACTGAGAAAAGATTTTTGAAAGCGCATAAAATGTTAAACAATTAGGACAAGGACTTCTCATACGGTGTTTTAAAAGTTTTAAGTTTGAGAAAGACAAGCAAAGAAAACACCTTATTAAACAAACTCATTGACTCATGGCTTATGCGAACAACAAATGCTAAAGTTTCTCAATTCCTTAATTATCATCATAGACATGAGGTACTAACGAGACACGCCCGAATGGTGAATTAATAAAGATTTAGCATGCTTTTTATGAATGATAAACTAGCTAAGCGCAATCTTTAAGCAACGAGAAAAACAAAGTACTCAGAATTGTGTGATCAATAAGATTGTAAAAGGGCAAAAAATAAAGTAAACCAACTACACAATCAATAAGTTCAGCATGCTTGAAAATAATTTAACATTTACTTTGTAATAGCAAAAACTGTAATCACTAACACCAGCTATCAATGTCTACTAGAACTCAACAAGGAATCACACCATCCCCAAACTTAAAGCATGCATTGTCCCCTATGTATGAAAATGCATAAAGGACAAGCAAATAATCAAATAAAAATAAGATATGGGATACTGAGACTTCTCTGAGTGACATGACTTTAAAAATCCAATAACTCCGATAACTTCTTCTCTTTATTTTCTTTATTTTTTTCCTCTCATCTTGCTCTCTTTCCTACATTCAAAAAGTAAAGTAAGAAAGAAATAAAACTATAATAAATAAAAATAAAAGACAAAATAAATAAAAGTTGAAAAAGAAACATTTGTGTTGCCTTCCAATAGCACTTGACTTATAGTCCTTAGCTGGACTTTTCTTCTCCTCTTCAAGGTGGTTAAAAGCAGTAGTATGATGCATATGACTTCAAAGAAGATGTGGATGATGGTGAACTTGCTCCAATGATGCAAGAGCAACTCGTGGGGGTTATAATAAGGGTCGGGATCTTTGAAAACTTTGAAAATGACTGACTTATCTTGAACTCTTAGTTTCAGCTCTCCCAACTATGCATCAATCTTCGCAATTCTGGTCACCAAGACAGGTCTTCCTAGAATAATAGGCATGTTTTCATCTTCCTCCATATCCAACACTAAAAAGTCCACAGGAAAGATGAATTTTTATACTTTCACAAGAACGTCTTCAGTGATCCTCCTCGGGTACTTTATTGATCTATCAGACAGCTGCAATGAAATTGTGGTCGGCCTCACCTCTTCAAGTCCCAATTTTCTAAAAATGGATAAAGACATTAAGTTGTTGTCTCCTAAGCCACATAAAGTATTTGCTAAGACAACATCACCAATTGAACAAGGAATAGAAAAACTCCCTGGATCTTTCAGTTTGTGTGGAAGTTTCCTTTTTAGTATGACACTCCACTCCTCTGTGAGTGGGATCATTTGATAATCCTCAAATTTTCTTTTCTTCTTCAAGATGTCCTTCATGAATTTCATATACTGTGACATTTGTGTGAGGGTATCTACAAAAGGAATGTTAATATGCAGTTTCTTAAAAATATCAATAAACTTATTGAACTGCTTATCCTTTTTGTTTTTCGGGAGCGTTGAGGAAATAAAATGGCTGATGAAATGGCTAACTGTGGTGTCGTAGTGTCCTCAACTATCTTGGTGGATGGTTCTAGTGTAATCTCTATTTGTTGATCTTTTGTAGGCTTCTTATTTTGTTCTTGTTTAACCAACTTCTTATCACTCCTCAAAGTAATTGCCTTCTAGTGCTACAATGCATTGACCTCTGTTGTGCTCGGCAAATTACCTAGAAGCCTATTCACCATGATGTTGGCCAACTGGCAAACTTGTACCTATAAGTTACGAATAGAAGCTGTTTGATTTTGGAATTAGTATTTGTTTCGGCCATGAATTGAGTTGTAGTGTTTGCCAACTGTACCATTGGCTCTTCAAGGCTAGATTTCTTCTCTGATTGTTGAAATTTGGGTGGTGGAGTAGGATTCTGACTCTGATTTTGTCTCCATGAGAACTTAGGATGATTGTGCCAACTTGGATTATAGGTATTGAAATAGGGTTATTTGGCTGGCGATCAAAATTCCCAACAAACTAAACTTGCTCATCTTGCCCTTGCATAAGTGGGTTCCCCACTCAACAATCTTTACTATGATGAGTTAAGGTCGAAGCCTATGTTAAAGCTATATCCTTTGCATTTTATCATTCGGTTAAATTGAACCCGATTCAAGTCGAGGTTGAAGCCTGTGTTAAAGCAAGGTCCGTTGCATTTTATCATTCAGTTATATCGAACCCGACCTAAGTCAAGGTTGAATCCTTTGTTAAAGCCATGTCCATTGCATTATATCTTTCGGTTAAATCGAACCCGATCCAAGTCGA